>JASFDF010000099.1:0-62426 GCA_036937115.1 Nidularia sp. FH-822889
CCAACTGAATTGATATCAGCATGGGAGACCATGCCTGGTAGTATCACATTATACAGAATAATAAAAGTGAGTGGAGCAGGATGTTGCCTGGAACTGTTAGGTTCAAGATGAATTTTCATGTACTGAATAATTCTTCTTTCTGACAGAAGCTTAGAAAGGACGAGCTGAAGGATTGGATTAGGAACCATAAGGTAACATTCAGGCCCACAGAGGAGCTGAAAACCAAATATAGTAAGTGCATTAGTACACCAACATCCTACGTTTCTGATGAGAAGTTGTTAGAACAAATGGAAGCTATCATGTATGACGACAATTTCCCCAAGCCTTCACTAGAGGATCTGAATCGGATTATGGGAAAGGCAAGCTCCTTGATACTTTTAATTAACAGGATTATAAGACACTTACTATTAACTTCAGCGCAAGAAAAAAGAAAGAAGAGTGGCTAGCTAGAATAATTCGGAAGAATTATACCATAGTATTATAACCAAGGACTTGCAATGTTCAGTAACAATGCCTAGCCATGCGCCTTTAGCAGAACAGATGTAACACCTAATATTAGTATCTGAAGAGACTTCAGAAATACAAATTTCCGCTCCTTTGCAATGCCATCAAACACTGCCAATAGCCCCGAACGAGGGGTTGTCTATCGATGTAACCGAATTTTGGAGTGTCGAAGACCTAACGACATGGTCGGGTTGCATAGCACTCGGATGGGACTAATGTCTTAGTCGGAAGGGTTGTATAGGTCCCATTTCAGCCATCCTCTCGCTACCAGGAGCCAGAAGAATTTCTCGGGATTAAAATATGTATTTTATAAGTAAGCTAATTGTTGCAGTAGCCCCAAAAGAAGAGTTGTCCATCGATGTAGCACATTTTTTGAAGATTCGAAGACCCGAAGGTTTAATTAAACTGTGGATTCACAAATGGCGCGGTGGAGCAAAAAGATGTTCTAATATTCCGATGAGCGGCATCGAGCCTCGCTTTTGCTGGCACGGGCAGTCCTAGTTGTGAAGGAAAGAGGTGCTACACGCGGACAAGGAGTACTTCGATTATTGGTCCTGAAGTGACGGGTTGTGTAGTAGGAAATGAAAATTCTAAGGTCATGAGGGACCACTAGAGCCTTTTGCGAGTGAAAGGATGCACGATTGGTTGGTCTTGCAGGGCGTCGAGACGAAGTGAGAGCTTCGATATATGTCGGGTGATTCAGGGAGCGAAGTTGTTACTTTGAGGTTCTTTCTTGGAACTCCAGTTATGACTGTAGACAGCTGGATTTTAATGCGCAGCCTAAATATGCAGACGAGGATGGAATGGCATTAACGTCTCATAGAACTTGAAGTAGTTGTAACGAGCAGATGAAGCCGTAGGGACTCGAGGCTGCTTGTTTGCCTGTGGCACTGGCTCCAAAGCGATATCCCTGCCACAGAAAAAAAAACAAGGTGTTAAACGAGAAGGGGGAGGTAAACATAGTTGTTCATCTCATATGAGGGTATCCAACTTGAATGCCTACCAGCAGTGCGACTCCTCTCTGTCCAGCAGCTGTCCCACGGCCACCCCACGCTGAGTAAAGTGTGTCTGGTGGCGGCACGAAGCATTCACAATACCAGCTATTCTAGAGAGTTATGGAACATTTCATGAGCGATGTGCTGTCCTCTTGTAAGCTTGAGCTCGAGATTCCGACGCTCGTCGTCTGCCAGGAGCGATGCATTTGCCCTTTGCCAAAGTTGTCCTAACCCTCGGCGACACCCGAGCCACCTGAGTTTAATCAGATAAGATGTTTACCACCCGCGCACGCGGGGCCCACGAATGTGCCAAGCACGTCATGCGTCACTGAATTCCCGAAATTTATCGCCTCATCCACTGTCACACGGCTATACCGGTGGGTGCGCCGTACCATTCGCCTTGCGCGGGTCCATTCTCAATATTCTCCTCCTTCTTCAAATTTACACTCTGCAGAAGTACAGGACACTCAAAGATCCTTTGAGCCCTAATTCAACGCACAGGGACTTGAGGGCGTGGCACACCGACGAGCAGTGATGCTCTTGTCGAACCTGACACGATGTCGCGCGTCCAGGCTCGGGCTGGGGGCCGTCTGGAAGGCGAACGCGGCTCGTCTTGCAATTCCATCTTCGTCGACAGCCTCGCAGCTATCTCATAAACGTCTCTTCTCCTTCGTCTTGTGCCCGTCCGCCTCCTTGTCTTCGCAATGCACGCGTATACCCCGCCCCCTTCCCTCGCGCGTACGGGCGTACCAACACATGGCACCCAAGCCCGAAGTCCCTTCTCCTGCCCCACCCACCCATGTTCCGGGCAAACAACCCCCTCCCCCTCCCACACCCCCAACCCCCGCAGAGCACCCCACCACCGCCGAGCAGCGACGCATGGACTGGCGCATCATCAAGCGCCTCATGATCAACGTCTGGCCGAAGAACGACTGGAAGACGCGCGGGACCGTCCTCTTCGGGTTCGCGCTGCTCGTGAGCGCCAAGGTGCTCAATGTGCAGGTGCCGCTCATCTTCAAGACGGTGATTGATGCGCTGAATGTGGATCTGGCGGCGGGGTCGACGGCGTGGATCGTGGTGGGGACGGTGGTGCTCGGGTGTGCGTATTTCCTTCCTCCTGTTATGGGGCTTCGTACTAACCCCATGAACAGATGGAGCCGCCCGCATCGGCGCGACCCTCTCCGGCGAGCTGCTCAACGCCGTCTTCGCCAACATCGGCCAGCGCGCCATCCGTAAAGTCGCGCGCGAGACGTTTGAGCACCTCCTCAATTTAGATATGAAGTTCCACCTCACAAGGCAGACCGGCGGACTGACGCGTGCGATTGACCGTGGAACGAAGTGAGTAGTGCTAGTTCTTTTTTTTTATTACTCAGTTACTCGTTTCGTTCGGCGATGTGTCCTCGCCCATTCGATTCTCCATTCCCTGCTCGCTCATTCTACCCTTCATTCTACCCTTGACCACTTCCATTCATCATGTCGTTCCGTGCTTGTTCATGCATTCGCTGCCTTTTGCCCTTTCTTCTCTCTCATCATCTGATAGCTTTTCGGGGCTGTGTGTTTGGTGCTTTGTGCAGTTTTCATTCGAGAGAGCGTTTACTTGCTCATTTCATTCGACATTGTCTGTTCACTTGTTTCACCTCGTGCTCTGTTCATTCTAGTATCTCTGCTCACCCATCCCATTCAGCCTTCTACGCTTGCTCAATTCCATTTTTCGTTTCGTGCTCGTTCATGCGGTCATCTTCCTTTCTCTTTCTTCTTCCTCTTCATCCTTAGCTTTAGCCATAGATTTCTTTCACCATTATTTTCGCACTGCTTCCAATCATCGTTCTTGCCCATTCCTTTCGTTCTCCGTTCACTGTGATTCATTTTGTTCCTTGTTCTTTCTTGACTCTGTTCGTTCTGTTTTTTCCAATTCGACCTTCTTTGTTCTGTGGTCATGTCTTTCGTCGCTCTTGACTGCTTCCGCTTTTCCACCGTCATTTCGTGGACTCTGATTGACATCCCACCCACTCCCTAGGGGCATCACCTTCCTCCTCCAGGCTGTTTTATTCCGCATCGTGCCCACCGCACTAGAGATCTCCATGGTCTGCGGTATTCTCGTGAGTCCTTCCCCTCCCGGTTTTGGTTTGATATCTGTCTTTTTGGAGTCTTTTCTTTCTTTTACGGAGTATTCGCCTATCGGGTGACTCTTGCTGTGGGGATACTAGGTTGATTGTCAGCGTTTCGCTGCCAACCTGGTGCTTTAGACGCTGCCAGCCACATCAGCTGGTCTTTCTGCTCCGCACCAGTCAGCTGTACCGAACCCACTGGCTGTTCTTGGTGCTTTAAGCCACTTAAGCTGTATTGAGCTTGCCGAGTTTATCAGCTTGTCTTGGTACTCTGAGTCTCTCAGCCACGCCAGGAGAGTCTGCTTCTCTTCAGGCTTCCAAATCAGCCAATTATACTTCACCAGCTGCCTCAACCCAACCAGCTACACCAAGCCCATGGGCTGCGTCATGACTCTTAGCTGCTCCTATTCCGTCGCTGTATCGTGATCATCATCTGCTCCGAGCCTACCAGCTGCATCGGTTTCTAAAGCTGCATGGGCTGTGCTATACCCCCCCAGCTGCTCCCGTTCTATGGCTATATCGTACGCACCAACTGTATCTAGCCCACCTACTGCATTATGCCCACTGGCTGCTCCGGTTCCGCTGGGTTCATGGAAGCCACCAGCTGCAACGGCTGCTCCGGTCCTCTAGATTCACCCAGCTTGCTAGTTGCTTCAAGCCCGCCAGCTGCTTCGAGCCCACCAGCTGCATCGAGCCCACCAACTATGTCGAGCCTGCCAGCTGTAATGAGCCCGCAAGCTACATCGAGCTCATCAGCCGTACCGAGCCCACCAGCTGCCTCGAGCCCCCAGTTGTTTGAATCCACCAGTTGTACAGATTTCTCGAGCTCATGAGCTGGATCATGTTCCTCAGTTGTTCTGCACCTACCCTCTCCGCCCAACGCACCAGTTCCATCTCGCCCACAGCTGCACCGAGTGTGCCAACATCTCCGCGCCCACTAGCTGCTTCGAGCCCATCATCTGCATCAATTTCCGTAGCTATATCTAACTCGCTGCATCCAATCCACCTGCTGCACCGAACCGCACGCAGCCCATCAGTTACATTGAGCCTACCAGCTCTCCGAACTCACTAGCGACGCTGTGCGTACCGAGCTGGCGGCGAGTCCACCGAATCCACCAGCTGTATGTAACATACCACAGGCTGCACCGATACACCAGCTGCACCGACCTTACAGCTTCCTGGAGTGCACTGTGACCGATTGTTTGAGCCCATCAACTGCTCTCGGAAAATGCCCCCGGCCAACCTAGCCAGCTGCTCCGAGCCAGCTATGTGCTATGAGGAGGCAACTTCAGGCAAAGTACTATGAGCGAACAAGGGGCTATGAGCCGTCGGCGTGCAATGAGCTGCTACGGTCCTAAAAGCCAGTAAATGATATGGACTAGGAATGTGGTACGGCTAGCGAGGTGCTATACCGAGGAGATGATGCAGATACTCTGAACCAGCCAAATGCTATGGGACGGCCTGGTGCTATGGGGCGCCAAGTTGCTATGAGCCCACCAATCGTTGTAAACTAGCACGGCACTACGAGGCCACCGCGTACCGTAAGCTGGCAGGGTGCCATGATCGCACGAGCTGTTCAATCGCCGGCTATAATCGGCTATCCAGCTTTGCTTGCCGCTCAGCATCTAGCTACCCGGCTCCTGGCACACGTCTCAGCTTGGTTTCTTTCCTTCTCGCTCCCCCAACTTTTCTTATCTTCTCTTTCCCATTCATCGCATGTCCATCCGTTGCCCATACTCACATTCATCACTTGCAGACATACAAATTCGGCTGGGATTTCGCTGCCATCACGGCCGGCGCGATGGTAGCATATACGTGGTTCACGGTGCGCACGACGTCTTGGAGGTAAGTCGCAAAGCGTGTATTTTTTGTTTTGAGACATTTTGCAAGAGGATATATCATAGCTGAAGGGGTTGCGAGAGAGGGTGTTTGCAAAACTGCCCGTTGTTGGCGACCATTTGTACTCTTCCGAAGGCTTTTTGTGTATCCCTCTCTTTGTGTACATTTGTTCTCTTCGGTTATTTTTCTACTGTACGCGCAGAATTCTGTTGTTTACGGTCTCTTTACCAGGACACGCTTCCGCCGCGAAGCCAACCAAGCAGACAATAAAGCCGCCAGTACCGCCGTAGACTCCCTGATCAACTTCGAGGCTGTCAAGGTGCGTGTTCCCCTCTTATCGCCCTCTCCCTCTCTTCCCACTTTCCCGTCCCCTTTCACTGTTCTTTATCTCTTCATCCTCCCCCATACAACCTTCTAACCCAGCACCCGCATCAGTAGCACTTCAACAACGAACCCTACGAAATTGCACAGTACGACCGACACCTCGCGCAGTACGAGAAATCAAGCGTAAAGATCACGACATCGCTTGCGTTCCTCAACTCGGGGCAGAACATCATCTTTTCGAGTGCGCTGACGGGGGCGATGTTCTTGGCCGCGAGGGGGGTGGTAGATGGTGGGTTTATTTCGTGTTCTTTTACGGGGATGCGGAGTTTTGGTTATGGGGAAGGATTCGGAACCTGGAGCTAATTCTTCATCGCAGGCACGATGACAGTTGGTGACCTAGTCATGGTGAACCAGCTGATCTTCCAGCTCTCGCTGCCGCTCAATTTTTTGGGCACGATATACCGCGAGATGAGGCAGAACCTTCTAGATATGGAGGTATTGTTCAAGTTAGTCGAGGAGAATAAGCCACCACAGGTGAGTTTGTGGTTCTTCCCTTTCATCAGTGATATCTTGTATATGTGATCCTTATGTGATCCTCTCCTGCAATAGGACATCCCGAACGCCAAACCTCTCGCCTTCCGGGGTGGTTCCATCCGCTTCGAAAACGTGCACTTCGGATACCACGCTGAGCGGCCTATCTTCCGCGGCCTCTCCTTCACAGTCCCCGCCGGCAAGAAGGTCGCTATCGTTGGACCCTCTGGGTGCGGTAAATCGACCGTCTTCCGCCTCCTCTACCGCTTCTACGACCCATCCTCAGGGCGCATTTTCATTGACGATCAGGACATTCACGGGCTGCAGATGGCCAGCGTCCGCAAGGAGATCGGCGTCGTCCCGCAGGATACACCGCTATTCCATGCGGACATTCTCCATAATGTGCGCTATGGCCGGCTTGACGCGAACGATGACGAGGTGATGGAGGCGGCGAAGAAGGCGAATGTCCATGATACGGTTATGCGCCTGCCGGAGGGGTACCACACGAAGGTAGGAGAGCGAGGGCTGATGATCAGTGGTGGGGAGAAGCAGCGACTCGCGGTGGCACGGGTGCTGTTGAAGGATCCGCCAATTTTGTTCTTTGATGAGGCGGTGAGTTTTTCAGGTAACCATGTTGTGTATGCAACAATGTGTTGATCATTTCGTTTACTGTAGACATCGGCGCTAGACGCGCATACCGAGTCAGAGCTCATGAGGAACATCAATAGCACCTTGCTAGACAAGGCACGCACGAGCATATTCATCGCGCATCGTCTGCGCACCGTCGTAGAGGCTGGTACGAGTACCTTCCTCCTGCCATTCCCTTCTGGCGGAATTGCTGAAATAATCTCTTCAGACCTCATCATCGTGATGAAAGAAGGCCAAGTCGTCGAGCAGGGCACCCATGACGAGCTGATGCGCAGGCGCGGGTTGTATTATAGCATGTGGCAGCAGCAGGCATCCTTGGACCAGATAGAAGGGGAGATTGAAGGATGATGCGATACACTGGAACGATTGTTACCCGTATGGCATAGATTATATATCTCTACTCGAAGAACGTCAACCAAAGAAAGTATGAAGATTGAGCAGGGGATGTAAAATTAATCCTTAGCCTAGAGCAAGCTCGTCGTTGGTATCATTACTGAATATTACGGAGGATGGACCACTGTGAAGGCAACGTGATCCTATATAATTAACTCTAAGAGCCATGTACTGCTTAATCGAGCGTCCTGACAGCGCGGGATGGAAGCACGAAAGTATGAAAGTCCCAGTGCGACTAAAGCTTGCCCCTGACGAGCCACACGATGACCTTCGTCATAAATCGCACTTTTCGTCGTCCACCTTGCCATTCCACAGCGTTGGCCCTGATGTGTTCAATCTCGCGAGCAAAGCTATCGCGTAGCGATGATGCCGCACTGAGTGACGATGTCGGAGGCTCTGAATCAGTACTAGCGGAATCGGGTGGTGCTGAAGCTAAAGATCCTGAGCAGGCATGGTCAGAAGGCACCACCATGAGGAAGGACAGCTCGGTGTCAAGGTCTGCAGAGCGGGAGTTGAGGTTGGTGGATCCGAAAAGGGTGAGAATTGGCCGCGACGATGCGCTTGGCGAGAGCCATATGCCTGAGTAAGTAGCAAGTAAGTATTAACGAATGAGTGCCAGTGGGCATATCTCACCCTTGGCATGATACGTCCAGCCCCTCTTTTCCCATTCGCTCAACTTTACACCATGGCCAGTTCCACCAGTCGACTTCTTCCATAATCTGCCTGCCTGTTTGACGGCTCTCATGAAACGTTGTTCATACAAAGTATAGCCTTCTGGAATGCGCCCTGACACCCCATTAGAACCAAAGAATCCATTTGCCTAGGATAGTATTTTAGCATCCATTCTTAGTTCCTAGAAATGCCAGGTAACTAACCTTAGGACTAGCAGCGACTATCCTGCAGTCAACATTCGAACTCCCGAGGATAAGCTTTTGGTATGGTTTATACAGGCTAAAATATCCGCTGGTAAGGTCCAGGAGTAGCCGTGAACGCAGCTTGCCGGCTATGGAGTTGAGATGACCAAACAGGAGCTGGAATGTCGCTTCTTCTTCGCGGATGTTGAATTGCCCTGCTTGTATTATGGGAAATAAGATGGCTTTAGGGGAATGGATAGCTTTTATTTCTGATGGTAGTGATGAATCCATAGATGACGGCTGGATGTAGGAGGATTGTAGGGATCTCAGAGCAACTTCTGCCTTGCAATTAATATGGTGAGGATGTGTATGTGCATCCGGCCAGTCAAGCGTGTATCCTTCACGGCTGTAAGAATGGCTTGTTGATGGGAAACCCATGGTTTCTGAGGGTAATAGTTTATAGGAGAATCTGGACACTGTTTGCAGGAAGTCGAAACAATATTGAGAAAACCCTTTCTGTGAAGTGATGTGGAGATATCGATCCTGTCGATTCGTAAAGTACGACTTGTTAAGGTTTGCCCTGAGGCAGAATAATATCAGACAACAGATAGTTTTCATTATTCATTAAATGCTTACCCGCTGATCATCACATCGTCGTCTGCACCATAAATCTTCGCATGCCACGTCCCCCACCCTTCATTGAACCGTGGCGGGACTATCCTTGCCAGTAACCCTCGCAAACTAGGACTTCTGAACATAGCCACGTGCACCTGCGAAGGAAAGTCTCGGAGAAGAGGGAGTAGTATCTTCGCAGTTGACGATGGTCCAGGACGCGTCGAGCGATTCAAATCAAGCTGAAGATATAACTCCAGGGACGGGTTAGCTCGCAGAGCTTTATCTAATTCAGATATCTATACGTTTAGTAAGTCCCTACCAAGCTTGAGGAAAGTGGCAGGACGTACAAGCTCGGATTCGGCTGAGCCGATGTATAGTGACGAGATGAAGATTCGTCTTTCCGCGCGCCGAATCATATCCTGACACGAAACATTAGAGTTTATATAAGTAAACTTGCGAGAAATATCACCAGTAAATTCTCATAGAAATGCTTTGGTTCCAATAGAACTCGTATACAAGCTGGTGAAATGGCAAACGTCGGTTGTTTACGGACCAAAGTCGATGTAAAGTCTCGTATCGAAGGGTCCAAATGCGAAGTATGGACACACCTTCTGCGTGAAAGCGTAGAGAACTGCACCTGGGCACGTGGGCCCAGCGCTTCCCGCGAAATTGTCCGCAACATTTGAGGAAAGGTAGCCTAATAAAACCAGTACGGCGACTCAGTTGTCGGCGACGCTGGGACATTCTCGTTCACGTGATGCAACGTGTTGTTTGGCATCAGCTTCTCGAATACGCATCCGCGGGAACGCCACCATCAGCAGGGGAACCTTCCTCGGTAAATTACCCCAAGTGTCAGCCGCGCTTTAGAGACGCACGTTCTCTACTCCCTGAGGTATACTTGGCACATCTATATCATTGAATATTCCCCATTAACCAAATTCTAGTCCGATTCCGACAAGTTCAAGTGATAGGCAGGACATTGAAGTTATTACGAATTCTTCTTGACGAATTCAGTTGCCGGACGGTTCAAGGTCTGGCTGTGACTATACATTCACGAAAAGCTACACTAGGCTCAAGAGAATAGAGTCCAAACGAATAGCTCTAACGAGGAAAGACGGGGAAAATGCGATCTTCCTGGTTACGACTGACATAGCAGAAATGAATGATTCTCTCAAGACTCATCTACCCATTCATCCATTCGGAAACCTTAATATGTATGTATGATAAGCGCTCGACCGGCTTTGTACTCATGCGTTCACGTGCTCTGAATAGGCTCTTCCACTGCACCCATTTCAGAATCACCCTCTGCGGAATACTGATAAGGAACCGCGCCGGAATGAACCTGGTAATTTTGGCCTTCAAGCTCTCCTTGGAATTCGCCGCACTTGCGTAACGTCTACCTCGATCACCACATCTCTAGGGCCTGCACATACTAGTCTCCGACTCGCACCATACTAAACTCAATTTTCCGGAACGCGCGCAAGCACACAGACACTCACTTACATGTCGTCAGACATCATTCCAGAAGTCGTTATGGTAGATCAAGTCGATGATTTTGTGGATGGCTACTTCGATTCATCTGGCGAGGAATCTCTGGACACAGAGTAAGCCTTTCGCCGTATAGGAGCACTGGGCTCACAATGCTGATATCCTTCCTTATTCTAGTGAGGAGGAGGATTTGAATTTCTATGATCTCTATGGCGACCATTTCTCATCCCGTTCTTCTTCCCCACTCAACGACGACGCTCTCGTGCACAGCAATACCAGTGTCTCAGAAGAGGAATTATCAGACAGCTCAGACGACGAGCCACCGCAATCACGGAGGCAGAGTCATGCGACAGTTAGAGGGCGGAGAAGGAAAGCATCGCCTGTCGCACATAGCTCCGAGGAAACGGTGTGCTCTCCTGAGGATCCAGGGAAGAATGTGATAGGTGAGCCCTGGTTGATATCGTGAACGCATGGAACCCAACGTCCCCGATTCCTGACAGAAGACAGCGACTCCGAAAATACTTCTGAAAAGAAGGAAAAGAACTAAGATCCACGGACAGAGTGATGTTCTGTCGCTCCTTTCTTATCTTTCCAATCATCCCATGGACATCCTTACCGCCGTATTATGCCATCAACAGACCCAGTTCGTGCACTACGCACCGAGGGATGAGGTTTAGCGATGAAAACGGGATTAAAGGGTACCTATCTTAAATGTTTAGGTCCTAGGCTTCACGTCTCGCTCAAATAAAAAGAGACCCAGCTGTGCCACAATGGCCGAGTCTCTTCTTTGCTGTACCACGTCCATAATCACAGGGATCCGCTATCGCCGCATGCTGGTCACTGCATGCTTGTATGACCCGGTAGTGTGAAAGTACGCAGAAGATGCGTCCATGGTAGGCTGCGATTTCCCAAGGTGCCAGATCAACGTGTTGAGACGCGGGTCAAGAGACCTCCAAATGTCCCAGGCAGATTTCTAAAAATCCTAAATATCTGGAACAGCTGTTAGTGGGTGCTTTATTCGCATCTCCTGCTCTGCCACGACTATATGTATCAAGTGCGGAGTGTGGAAACCCTGAAGTTCAGAAGGCGGTGGAGAAAAGTTCGCGGGAGCAACTCGTGTTGATGAATTAACCTTTCATTTACAGTGGATGAACCCAACTACCGTTACAGTTAACGAACATCTCCCACAGCTCGCTATCTGAATGACAGTGGGAGTGATCGTACTTAAATGAAATGATCTTGGAGTATCATTGCTGCAGTCATCGATTACAATGGTGGAGGCTCTGATAGTTATCGCTGGAGGATAACCTCGCTTGATAATGGGCTAATCATTGGGATCCTTGGTTGACCCCTGTGTCTTCGTAGAAATATGTACCAAGATGAAACTATGGGGTTGGAGCGCCACGCACTGGCGATTTGTGTGTTGATAGCAGGAATAGATCCATTATTATACTTAATTGGGGTTATATAACAAGCAAATGACCTTAACAATTCAGGTTTCCGTGTCGGTGGCAGTCGTATAAAAACGTGGCGAGACTCCGAGACTCTACCTAATAATATTAAATGAGATCCCGATGCTGAGCTCATTATAGTATGAGAAGGTTCTAGGTGAGCATTCTGCACCCCGAATCCCCTACATTGGCACGGCATCATTTAGTACCTAGAGGCTATCAGAACCTATATATATGTACCACGCTTATGAAACTCAGCGGTATTGTCTTGCTTCGAATAGATCCTATCGCTCAGATAGAAGACACTTAAATATTGGATATTTGACGAAGAACTCATCGATTAAGTTACACCGCTCAAAGGTCCGTGTACTTACATGATAACTAGCCATAAAATACTAGGGCATGACGAGACAAAAGCAGATATTCTACATACGGCCTCGCACTTCTCTTAAGATTCGGATAACTCCTATTATAAGACCCACCAACCCACATAAAAATAACAAGAGCAGAAAAGGGCCCACAGCCCCAACAGCTATTAAAATATAAAACTCACGCCGAGCCATATCTATCCCCAGAATTAATCCTCCTATTGTCGCAGCTGTTGCGGAAAAAAACATCTCTTTTCCAAAGAGAACTGTCTGACCAGAAAGAGTATCCCACTTTGATTCATCTTCTTGACGTTCTCGCGAAACAAGGAGAAGCATATAGGGGATTGTAAGCACCGAGCCACCAATTAGTCCGGTTTCGGTAGCCATTAATAAAGTGATAGCCTTTGCACTGGTGCACGTAGTGGTGCGAATGGCTATACATCCCAACGCATGAAAGAAGGCATACTTGATCGGTGACAGCAATACCTCCGCCACGGCAGCATTAACCTTGTAATAACGTTGAGTAGTTGTGTCTGCAAAGGCCAAAAAAACTAACTGTAGGTTCAGAGAGACTCAGATTACATATATCTGTGGTTTCTTCGTGTCCTGTCATTGTGGCAATGATAGCGTATGACGAGGTAGTTGAATCAATCGGTTATAGTGGAAGGCAACAGCGAACATGAGTGTCTTTATACCGTTGGAATATATTTTAAGGTTCCCATGGGATTCAGAAATTTACGTGTGCGCGCCAGGAGATGTTAGTGCTGATCCGAGCCAATATTCGTTATCACTTTTCGGAGCTGAAGTTGGTATCCACATTGGCTACGAGAGATATATTAGGATCTTGCACAGAGATGGAAAAGGATAAAAACATAAGTTCTAGAAATAGTCTTATGCCAATGAACACGATATAATTTCATAGCATGTATCACCAACCTCCAACGGCTTTACTCATTCAATCTGCCACAGCTTGCACCGGATGCAGACATGATATTCGAGCTCAAGAACGCACTGTTAGTTGTGTTGCCACTTGCCACAGCTTACTGGTAAACTTTTTACGCACCCTACTTAAGCCCTGACCGATGCGCGCCGCATTTCCTGACCGATGTGTGCCACATTCTGGAGTTATTCTGGAATTTCATACAAGCATCGAGTCCTGACAGGATGAATCTAGATTATAGGCAGACAAGTCAATCCAATGCGATGGATAACATCATCTTCAGTAAAGGCCAAAAAAAGGCTGCTTGCCTGCTCCCGAATACCCATAAATAGATGCCAATATTCACATTATATTCAGCATAAATTTTACAAGAAGAAGTATGACTAAATATGACTGTAAACGCAAGCAAACTTAGTGGTTACAGCTAGGAAGCAATAGTCCATGTTTCCGAACGCTGCATCTGGGGAAATGTCCGGCCTCGCGTGGCTGCTAAGCTTCCCGATTGGACAGCAGGCGTTAAATCGGCTCCTCCGTCTCTAATCAGGGTTAACACTGTTCGATTACCCCGCAATTAAACAAGGTTGCTAAGCGGAGCATTTGGGAATACGGTCTATCGTTTCCTTGTTAGCTGTATCCCAGTGGAACAACAGCTACGTAACTAACGATACCGGACGAAACGAACATGTCCGGTGTTGGCTGTTGCCGAACGGTGGTCAAAATAGACCGTGCTTCCCCACCGCTGCCTCGTATTCATTTTCTTATTTGGCAATCCCGGCCAAGCCAAACACTGAACTTCGGAAATGTAGAGAATTCTTTAGCTCTAGCATATTTCACTGCTCATCATTTAATAGTTACTATTCCTTCTTTTCACTGAGTTTCTTCTCGTGCTTATCGAACTAGGTCATATTAATTATTCATTTCGGCAATTTGTGAAATATCACCCGTTCGAGATAAGTACGAAGAGGCGACGGCTGAGACCGTACGGTCGTGACGGTAGGGTATAATTACAGGCCACTATATATTTAAAAAACAGTCTGTTCGCCTTGGATTTCAGCACAACCACGACCGCCATAGGATCAGGCATACTGAATTGTATCGCACCTGGTTCCACTAGGAGTGTATGGAAATTCTATGCATAAGCATTCACGATATTATATAATCGCAATTGAACGGTAAAGCTTTAAAGAGCCGTCATAAATAGTATACATGATCTGGAGCGCAAGCCGTTACGTGGGAAGCGGTATAGACATCACTCGTCGGCGTCGAGATGCTTGTCCATAGCCTCGTCTCTGCATGCTTTAGAGCAAAAGTAATCTGTATCGCTTTGCGGAAAAGTCATGCACATAATGCAAGGTGAAACTAGGCCAGATACCACGGCCTCTCTGTTAAAAGAGAGCGATATTATTGCCGGGTCAACAGATTGATGCTAGGTTGGTGCTTACTCTCGGTGTCTCAAAGAGCAGTAATCGCTTGTCTTCAGTCCTTTCGCGTCAACGTGGACAGGCTGGCCGCAGCCAGGGATAAGGCACTCAAGATCATCGGCAACCTGTTGGGTGCTAATATGAAGTTGAGCGGCAGATAGCGATTTCGATGAAGCGGCCAAGGTACCATTCGGCACACCGAGAGATGGAGCCTGTATAGCATTTTGATTGGTGAGATTCAGGAAAGGGTTGTTCGAATGAGGATTAGGGACGCTCTGTGCTGCGGGAGCAACAGGAATAGCCATAGACTGTGTCACTGGAGCTGCTGTTCCAGGATTTAGTATGGCTTGAACCTGAGGGATATGTTGGGCAACAAGCTCTAAATGTTTGGCAGTAAACAAGATTAATAAAAAGACAAGGTAATGCAAGAGGATAGCAATGCACTGACTAGCTAACTGGACAGGATCAAATGCTGGTTGAGCAGCAGGAGTGGGTTGCGATTGTGACTGGCTGTTGAAATTGCTGCCTTTGGGATAGCCCGCCGCTTTTGTATTTGTTCCAGTTTGGCTTTGAGGAGCACTAGCTCCAGCAGTACGAGCCTTCACTGGATTGGCTAGAGTGGCACAGTTCTTGCCACAATAGTCGAAAGTTTGGAATTTCGGTTTCTTGTGACAATGCTGTTGATAAACCTGAGTGATTGCTCCGTCGAAAAAAATTATACTGACGTTACATAGCGTAGCGGCCTGTCCAGCACATGTCTTGGAGCAGTATAGATGATTAGAGAACTTGGGTTTCTGATGACAGTACTACCACAAAATTCGACTCAATCTCTTAATCTTAAGAATACATGGATGGTAATACGCACGTTGCAGAGCTGAGCGGCCTGGTTGGATTGGGAAACTGGTGCGCGGGTCGACATGTTGGTGGTATTGATTGAAGGATTATCTGCGAGTGTAAGAACGAACTTATAATACAAACTAGGCTTGCGGTGTCCTCGAGGATCCAATCAGTAGCAACGTGTCTTACACAGGGACCAAGCACATCTAAAGCAAGGATGATTACATGTGTTCGAAGCATTAAAAGCGGATTAACATGAAACAGAACAAAACATTCGGAACGAGGCCAGCCATCGATAAGATCTATGAAATCTCGCGGAGCTTGCTTCGCAGCCTCTCAAGAGCCTTTCCGAGCTCATTGCGGCCACGCCCATCAGCTCCTACACCCCAAAACGCATCTTTATCGGAGTCCTGTACAGAAGAAGTCAGAGATGCTTATCCGCCAGTATGGATGATACGTCTTACCTCCACAAGTTCTGCGTCTCCTGTCGCCAGAAGCTCAGCTTTGAGGTCAGAATGTTGCGTGAATTTATGCCAGAGCGTCTCGTCCATCTAATGCAAAGTGAGTATGATGATTCGAGATATTGGATGTAATAATACCTTCTGGACATTGACCTGCTTCCAATCTTGCCGTACTTCAGGCTGGAAACGACGAGCCTCCGAGAATGCCACACTAGGTCTTTCGGAGCAGGTTCTTATGTGTTCTGCTAAATTAGGGCGATGCTTCTGAAACTGCAGTAAAAGATATCAGTAGCGGCATCTCCGAAGATAGCTATCATATACCTTGAAAGATTGGAAAAGGTGTTCACTTGTGGGGTACTTTTTGCTCTTGTAGATGACCGGATGAGCAGAGAAATTGGTAAACCCATAGTGAGGATCATGCTTGTGATAGAACAGAATACGAGGGCGAATAGGACTTTGGTGCGGAGATGATGATCCTCGTCCAGGAGCGTCAGATGGGTTGCTTGGGTTATGAACACGAAGACTGCTGGCGCTCCTCGATCCAGGTCGGGAGGAGCGATAAACACTAAGGCGGGGCGAATTTTCGGTTAAATCATGAGTGTTCATATTGGTGCTATCTTCCATGACAACTACTTGGGTGTCTACAAGCGACTGCGTCCGACGAACAGGTATTTGAGCTCTTGAGTCGCCTTGCTCATTCTCCGGGACCTCGGCAAGCGTGAAGATGGTGTTCAAGCTATGCGTATCCCACTGAGAAGGAGAAACGTCAGAGGTTACGTAGACGGTACGTTTTCGCTCTTCGATGCGATATTGAATCTGCTGCCTCGTCGTTGGTGATATACAATTAGTAAAGGATGGGAGCGGGGCCGTTCCGGCAGGAGGTGATGTGAGGATAGTAATTGTTTTACGAGAATGCATTAAGGGGGACGATAACCTTATTGACGGGGAAGAGTAGTGTCAAGAGCAGAGAGCGAGAGAATAGTTACACTGCTTCGAATCCGCGCGCTGAAAAGGATGATATACCTGCAAGGAAGTCAATATTCGTCAAGCTCCGCAGCTTCAGAGGAACTCAATGAATCCAGAGGGGAGAGGAGCATGCATTTGTAAGCCTGCAGGCATTTTCCACACGCAAAGTGCGTTTGAGAAATCGATAATCAGCGTTGCTGCCATGAAGGTGCGAAGTGCCAGGCTGCCAGCTGCCTCATGCCGTGTGATACTTACATGCGTGCAGAATGCTGTGGCCCGAAACAAAGCATCGTGACACAAAGATGATGTGTAACACGTGACTAAAAGGCACCGCGCCATGGCATGCGTCATCAGCTTCCTGACTACTGCTCGAATCCAACGGTTCTACCCACCTCCTGTCGACACTGCCAGCAGCCTCACCGTGCAAGCTGCCTGCGCACCCATGATGCCGGAAATGCTCTAAAAGCGCGTCCAAACTCAAATTTATGCTTACTGGTATCAGCTTGGATTCTTTGCAGATTCAAGCAAAGTCCCGAAATGAAGCAACGACGGAACTATGCATGGCGATGCTTTTTACATGCGTTCCGTTCATTCTGATCTTCAAACACCATTCGTTCGGTTATATGAGGATTCCAGCGCGCCTTGTGTACAATGATCATTACCCTGTGAGTATAGTCCCGCCCGAAGTCGCGAGTATAGTAATAAAATGCCGCAGTGACAAATGTAAGTCCTCATTCATCCCATTCTAAGGCCACGATGATAATTGACGAGTTCAGTTTCGACCATCCTGACAATCAGGGGAAGGGCAAGTGGAATCGCTTGATGCCACTATCGCAGAGCGATGCTAAATATTCCCTGGGTGAGTTGAACGTTATGGTCACATAGAAAGGATTATTTTTGACTGCTTTCAGTGGAAAGACAATTTCTCAAAGGCTGGAAACACCCTAAGAAGCCGAAGCCCAAAGTTCGCGCTATTTACAAGATTTTGTCGCCGGACGCGAATCTCAAGCCATACCACCAGCACCGGTTTGTTTTCCTAGTCTTATAATAGGCCCCCAACTCAAGTATGATCATCCAGAGCGCTTGTGGCTGCTACACCTTCGTTAAGGTCACAAACTAAGAACCTGGCCAATGAGCAATTGTTATTCCATGGCACAAACCGCTGTTGCATGTTAGCAGAAGACAGAACGCGAATACGTTTATGCTCCTTGCCGGAATGCCTTCTGTGTTGCATTATCCGAAATTCCTTTGACATTCGAAGATGTGGTTGGTAGTCTCGTCACTCTTTGGTCTCTCGTAACCTCATCTCGCTCGTTAGGTACAAAGCACAAGTTCCGCAGGTTCGGAACAGGCATTTATACTACGGCATGCTCGTCGAGTGCGTATACTTTTCCTTTATTTCGATCATAAATTGAACTGTGTTTACAGAGGCTGATGATTATGCGTTTAACGGTGACCAGAGTTCACGGTTACGGGTACTCTTGGTTAACCGCGTCATTGTGGGTAAACCCCATAAACGACGACAGAACGCCATTAACTTAAGCGAGCCACCTTGTGGACACCATTCTGTTCGTCCACTTCTTTCTTTCCCGCACCGCCAAGAACTAAGCATTTATTAGGTTGTCGGAGAGCCCGGCGTTGACCTCAACTACGAAGAGACTGTGGTCTATACGAATGATGCTATACGTCCTGCATATCTCGTTGTGTATGGCGATTCTCCGGAAGTTCGTTCAAAGGTGCATGCATTGATTTCTACTCTTTTTAAGACGCCTATGGCTTCTTGATTGCATCTCACTGGCAGACTTGTACCGATAAATTATTCCATCAATTACACATATTTCTATTTAAATTATTCTTCGTTCTATTTCACGCCGTGTACATTATCACATAAACAGGAAGGATCGCATCTGCAACCGGCACGAAGAGCGATTCCTCATCATCAACCTTACAAACGTGTTAAGAAAGCTTTATTTATTGTGAGAACCGATACGAACCTCGTCTATTTCTCTCGCCTGGCCGGGTTCAACGACGACATCGCAGGCGACCGTAACACGGTATGGTGAGGAGGTGCACGACGTAGCAAATTGGTCGGCAAGAGCTGGGTTCCGGTACGAGTATATCCCCTCTCCAAATCTACTCCGCGCGACATATCAGGGACTCGATAGGACCTTTGCAGTCAAAATCAACGCACCGTCCATTGTTAAAAGCGAGTCCGAAAGCAAACGACTTGAATGATGATTTGATTACGCAGCATATACCGCAAGATTTGAAATCACACAGCGTCGAATCTTTAAATCCAAGATCGCAGATGCACTGGGAACTATGGAAGCTACGAACTTCCTGGGATTTCGAATTTATTGACCTGAATATCTAGAGTTTAAAAGAAAATCATATTGGCGAGTACGTCTTCCTTACCGATATGCATCATGCCGATTGCGAATGTCTCTGGGGAGCATAACTTCATACGCCTTTTCAACCGAAGGGGAGCCCTTGTTTGATTCCCATTCGCTCAGAAACTGGGCACGCACTAGTAAAGTCTGGTTAATATCTCTTATTTCTCAGAGAGTCGATAATTACTAACAGTTTTTGAATGCTGTACTATCAGACCTGAGCTCGCGCAGCCGAGGACCTGCCTTTGCACGACGATCGCAAGAGATGCAGAGCGTTCCTATATTTCTGGGCTGAATATTGCAATGTTCGCATCCTTCGACTCGGCCTTGACGCACGCCTTCCCTAAGAGAATCTTTCAGAAACCGAAATGACCGATCATTGAGTACACACTTTGCATGCTCTTCTGAACAAAAGTTGGCAAAGGCAGGCTTTCCGGTCGCACGACAGCCACGCAATATGCAGGCAGTTGGACTAGGACCTTGCCCATTCCTTGCGCAACTCCTGCTGCAATAGGGGTGTTTGAAACCCTTTTCGACGAATTTTGGCTTTTTTCCGCAGATCTTTCGTGCTATGTGTAAGTAGAGCACCTATTTTCTCGGTCTGAATTGTTCTCACCTCACATAAATCACTCTGATTAGGGCTTTGCGTTCTTTGTTGGGATCCCCAGTGAACGACGTTCTTGACTATAGAGGTCATGGTGGAAGTTGAATGAAAGATGCAGGTATACACATCGGGTTGATATCAGGACTCATGAGCGATCGGACGTTTGCCTCATGTAAATGGCACGCACATTCCTCGTTGTTTCAGGAAGCATCTGATGTTGCTCGCGCATACCATCGATACACTGCTGAATCCGTTTATAACCTGTACTTCAAACACAGGTTTGCCTTCACAGATCATCTGGCGTTTATTGCTCCTGGCGAGTTAAGCGTATAGACAAATGGCGTCCCACATTCCCCTAGCTTTATCCCTTCTCAGTACGGTCGCCAATAATTATCCTGGCCTGCAGAAATCAGCTCCCAATCCACCTGCTGTCATTCCTACCAGTGCACCCTTGCAGAATGTCTCGAACACTCCTGCCTCTACACCACCCGTGACTGTTCCTGGAGCAGCATCAAGCGCAGCACCCTCCACGACCGCCTCTCATAATGGCTCCTCAAGCGCAAGTCCACCCTCTATCAACCCTGCGGCTCTTTGTATTGTTAGTTAAAATCTGTATCGCTGCCGATAAGATATATATTGACTTTTATTTAACAGAACTGTCGCCTTCGAGCTAAACATTTCGACGGCACCAAGACTCATCCTTACTGCAGCAAGACTTGCGCAATTAAATCCAAAGCTACTACTCCGTCGAGCGCATCTACCAATGGTTCCGTGGCTTCTGGAAAATGCGATGTGTGTTTAGCTGCTAATTTTAATCGCCTATGCTTGCTCAAAAGATTATTAGTTTTGTCACAATCGTCCGAAGTATTTTGATGGAACTCGCCTCCATCCATTTTGTAGCAAGGCGTGTGCGAAGAACGCCAATGGGGCGAACAAAAAGGCCTCTGGTACTGGCAACGGTAATTCAAAACGTTCGATATCTATTGACCTTGCATAACTATTTTGAAACTACTTCAGCTATTTGTCAAGCTCCCGGATGTCAGAAGCCTCCTTTCACAAACCCTGACGGAACTTTAAGCGATTATTGTTCTGTGGTACATAAAACGTTAGCAAATGAGCCTTTATTTTATGCGGCATATTAACCTGATACTTAGTTATGTCAGCCTGGGAGAAAATCTATGTCTCATGTGCCTTGGTTCTCCGAAGCTCTCGAACTCTCATTTTTGCAGCCAGACATGCGCCGATGATGCAGAAAAAAATGGACCTATGATCTTAGAGGTACCTTTTGGACATGTCACATTTAAGAGTGGTATGCAATCTTCACCATCAATGCCAGTTTTATTAGTTTGACTGTCACTCGTATAGTGGCTGAGCAGTTCAAGGCATCGTGGCGGCACGTTGGAACTGTGTGTCCACCTGTAAGACGCGTGTATAAGATTATCGCGCCTCAGGCCTCTCTCGCCGCATACAACGCCTACCGGTTTGTTCCATGTTATTTTACCATTCAAATATCTGACCATATTGTATTAGATCTGCAGTGGAATCCCGTGGTCAGTTTGTAAACACAGGTCGCTCTGCCGGAAACGAGAATCGTCGCTGGCATGGTACGCGCAGAGAATGCAATCTTGGCGACAAAGGGCACACCCAATTTTGCTCTTCACAAACGTGTTCATTATGCTGCATTGTTCGCACTTCGTTCGATTTGAGTCTATGGGGAAAAAAGACAGGCTGGGGGCGGTATGACGTCGTTAATCTCATTATAAAAAATATACTAATTCTATTTATAGCTTTGGTAAGGGGATCTATACATCATCGACGTCGTCCAAGTGTGTATAGTCTTTCTTTTTTGTTTGAAATGAGTATAAAATAGTTTGTGTAGATCCAATGACTACTCCCATAACGACTGCAAGTCACCACTTAAAGCAATCCTTTTGAATAAAGTCATTGTGGGGAAAGGATGCAAGATGTTGCAGGACAGCACCTCCTTGACAGCGCCTCCTCCTGGATATGACTCTGTACGTATAGCTATAACGTAAGCCCTTTTTCCTTTAACCAATTATGTATTCTAGGTTCTTGCGGAGAAAGGAGGAAGCCTCAACTATGATGAGCTCGTAGTATACACCAACGACGCAATTAGACCCTCGTTCCTTGTGTTATATGAACCTTAGCATTGGTATAGAATCTCTATTATGGCTGAATTGGGCCCACTTCTGTCGCTTTGCATAATCTTCTCCATGTATGAATGCTTTATTGGCTCAGTCAGCTGTCATATAATTGCACCGGAGGTTTATTGGAATAATAATATTTATTTGGTGGGATGTTGATGGTTAATATTCAATAGAGTTGTGCAGAATGTGTTAACGTGTATATGCTTGATAGTGAGGTCCTCATGTAACGGTACTGCACAAGGTAAATGCAGATACTTCTACGCTGAAACCACGATATGATCTACATGTCCCTAGTCATTGAAGAGGTACATCCGCAGGCCGTAGAATGTCACGCGTGGACTGCCAAGCCAACCAGATCATAACAACCATGCCTGCAGTTAAGGCGAGACTAAAGGAATCTTCTCAGTATGAAGAGTAATTCGTTTTGCAATTCATACTTACATTTCTACGACGGCCACACCTGCAAAGTTCATTCAGCCATAATCTTCTTCGAGTCACCAAGCAACTCACTATATAATGAACGTAGTTGCCCGCAATATACTACGTTAGCACAATCACCCTTGCCTAGCAAGGAGGGAATAGCGGTGTTGACGATGCCAGCAGCAACTATCCAGAATAGCCATGTTATAAACACCCATATAGCCTGGGATCCAAGTGATGACACAGTATGCCTTGACCATATCGGGTGAAGGAAAAGCAATGTGTATGCTCCTGCCGTCAGAGCAGTCCAACAGGCGCAGAAACTAATGAATGAGCGAATTAACCCTAAGACTAAAACGTTATGATATTGATAACTCACAGAACAAGCCTGGCACCGGTACGAGTCCCCTCATTCGGAAAATTATGATTAAAGCGATATTGGAGCAGTAACCAGCTCGCTATAGCAACCTGTATATAATCATCCCCCAGGCTAGCACTGATAGCTGAAGTAGCCAAAGGTTGTAGCTTACCTCGGCCAAGCTGCTGAACACTAGGAAAACGTAGACAACTTTCTTGAACCTTGTTAACAAAAAGGGCCGTACCACAAGAGAGATACCCACCGGGTGCATATCTTTGTATATGGACACCTGTCGCTTTATTCAGTGGGCGAGGATTCTTCCGTGCATATTTGTATGTCCAAGATAGAACAACGAGATACATCAGACCGAGCATGGGTGTGATACATGCGATGAGACTGGTAGTGGTACTCGACAAATAGGATGCCCTTGATGCCTGGGGATTATTCGGTAACGTAGGGATTGAGGATGGAGAGTGTGTCATCGAGGAAGAGGTGGACACTGCCATTTGAGAACACAACGGCAATGAGACGACAATGGCAGAGATTGAATTTCTGATATTTCGACCAGCTGTTTACGGTGCAACGACTCCAGATATTAGTAGTGTGCAAAAGATAAGCGACAACGTACCGATAAAATGAAAGGACACCAGGATTCACAGTCTTTGGTGAATATCAACCAGTGAGGTTGACTTGGGCACAGTCAAAAGTTTGAGCGAGTACGGGAAAGTGATATGTGTGTGCGCTTTCTGTATGCTCCCAAGGCATTACCGACAGGATACAACGTGCAATTGCCGCAGTAGTAAACCTTACCTATTGAGCATGTATTCATATTATAGCGATCGACGCACTCGTATAACATGCATGTAAAAATGCATATTGACAACTCACAAACACTTAGCTTCTGTTGGTATGAGACAAGCATAATTTGTCCAACGTAATGATTTTGACCCCAAGTTCTAACATTTGTTCCTGGCTGAAGTGAAGTGAAAGATTGAATTTTTCTGAGTAACGTAGGGTAAGGAACTTACCTTCCGGTTTCGAGTCTTGAAGCTTGCTGGCTCGCGATCATTTAGAAGTCAACGTGGTAGCGCCGTGCGACTTGACTATCATGTGGGGTTCCGGTTTACATCACCTGAGAAGGGGTCATGGTAACAGCCTGTTGTCATTGGAATCGTGTTTGGTGGATATCACTCGCATACTCGATCACTGTAATACTGTCGACGAGATATAGCGTATTGCTAATGCGAAAGATGGAGAAAAAGGATCGAAGTATCAAATGATCAATGTCAGGTCCTCCCGGGTCGAATATATGCATGCCCCTTTTCCAGATTTTGAAGTTTGAAAGGAGAGATGGGGATTGAGTATAATTGAAGCAAGATAGAGTTGAATGGAAGCATCCCTCGTGTTTCTTTACATGTTGAGAACCTGCACGAGGAAAGAATTCATAAGGAAACGTGTGAGGTGACTATGTCAACACTGGCAAGTTGGTTTTGCAAACAAGGACATCGTTGCCAGCCTAGATGTTTATGGCCTGCACCGGCTTCACAAGAGTATTGCAAAACAAAGACTAACAAGCCTCAGACTTCGGTATCTCCCGATTTAAGCCTACTTTGCTCAATGAAGCCCTGCACACCGACAAACAGTAGAGCTTTAGAGTTGAGGCTGGTGGCAAGTACTGTTGAAAATGGACATTTTATATAGCCATTTACGTAGATATTATACTGTCTTATTCAAGGGGTGTGCTGGCATTTGCCGGGGCACACAGGGTGGGGAGGGGGGGGTGCAGGAGCCACTTAAACAAATAACTTTTTTACTGGTGATTGCACTTTCGGAGATGATTAGAATGTAACAAGATGTTCACTGGAGTTCTAGGAGCACAAAATGACCTCATTTTGGCTGCTTTGAGTGCATATTACATCATTGTCACAAGACTCTGGGCAATCAGTGGGTAAACAGATTATTTTTTCAAAAAAAAAAAATCACTATATTTATGTACAACAAGCAATCTAAGTATTAAGACACATGGGTTATGTTGATATAACCAGTTTATGGGTTTGAAAGAAGTCTAGATATGGGGGACTGAGGAGTTGGTACAATTGTAGAGTGTCTAGCTGCAGTGTCCAAGTTTGGATATAGGGTATTGGTTATGATCATCTAGAGGGATGCAGGTTTCAGTTGCACTATGTGTGCAGGTAAACAGACTCTGTCTACTCAATATCAGCCTGATGCAATGTCAGCAGTTGAATTATTGACCCAAAAATGTGGGCATCACACTGCCCTTGTTGATGTCGACATGGTGTGAAACAACCCCAGGTGCAACACCCTTGTCAATGATGTTGACCTCCCTCAATGTGACTCCCCTGAATGTTATTTAGTGATAGACCATTTCAATTTTGCTCAATGCTACACAATTTAATGCTCAGGAACTCTATTGGATTCAGACATACACATAATTTCAAGCAGATCAATTTCACTTCAGGTTTGGATGAAAACCTCAGAATCTGGAAAACAATGGGACTAAGAGGGGAGAGGCTAACAAGTGGGGGCAGATGTTAAGCATGTATATGAAGAGTGCTTTAATGATGACAATTATCAGGCATCACAGCCATATTTCTGGGATGTCAGCACATTGGCACTGCTCAGAGAGCTCAGATGGGCACACTGCTGTGATGGCCATGACCTACATGCTTAAGTAGAAATAGCAATGTGGTGTCTTCCAACTAATTAAAATAATGTTAGACAATGTTCACTACCTTTTGTACCTATCAAGATGCAAACTGGTAAAAAAAATACAAGCATCCTGATTTGTGTTAAACATTTGAATGTATACAATGTACCTAGTACTTGTGCATTGGTGAATCCTAGATATATATGAATTTAAATGAAGCACGTATATATCACAACATTATAATTCAAGCATCCAAACTGCATTTAAAAGTTAACTATGCAGAATCTATCAGAATAACAATTGATTTCGATGAATAGATTTAAATTGAGGACAAAGGCATTATGGCAATACTGCTTCAGGGCCTGGTTACACATTTTGCATCAGCAGAATATGTACTTCATAATTGTCATACATGAATTGAAGATAGGTCTATTGGGAATCAAGGTTGAGCTGGTAAGATAGCTAAACTTGATTGTAGGTTAGGCCTCCTATAGAGGTCCTAACATACCACTATACAAGTATTCTACAGTATTCTAGATAGCTACAGAATATAATTACTCAGTCAATGCTTGCTAAGACAATTACCAACAATATTACTAGGCCCGAGATAACCTCTTCAGGGATAGGCCAGATATAATTCCAACAAGGTTCAATCCTATCGCTATAATTTATATACATATTACAGAGAATCCTATAATAAAGCCCAAACCAATACAGTACGAATATGCGACACGGTGACATGACATCCGTTAGCCAGAGATCCTGATGGGAAATCACAAATACAAATTGAGGCTAGACAGTTAAGTCGATAATCTCTCCCGGCTCGAAAACCGGACCCCGCTCGCGCCTCTCAACTTTGATCCGCTTCGCCTTGGGTAGCTTGCCCTCCGCTGCGCGCTTCGCTCGCACTTTCTCGACTGTCGCCTATGGGAAATAAGTCAATCATTGGCGGGGTTCACGATTAACGGAGCAAAGGAGACTAACTAGAGCGGCTTTCAGCTCTTCATCCTTCCCTTCATCATATGCTTTACGGCCCTCCTCCTCGTCTTCGGGGTCTTCAGAGTCTGCACCGCGTCGTGATGATCTAGCCTCTGGTTGTTCTGGCTGTGGGGGCTTTGGCGGAGCAATGTCGTTTGCTCGAAGAATGTCTGTATATAGGACATAGTGGGAATAGCTCTAGGTAGATAATGCCATGAGCTGCTCACCGAGGGATCGATACTTGAAGACGAACGTAACGACTTTGGCGAGCCGAACGACGCTGACAAAGCGAAAGGGCGTAGTTGCAGACTTTGCATCGCCAAATCTTCATTTCAATCGCAATCAGAGCGAGAGTACATGTATGCGAGTTATACGTACTTGACTCGGTGTGCCATAGCTTTCTTATCCCGCTCATGAATCTTCTGATTATCTTGCAGATTAGGCATAGTATTCCAGGTTCGTCCTTCCCCATTCTCAACAACTTGGCTGATAGTGAGTTTGATTTCCCCAATGTCCTTACATGATTCCTTGTTCCTGTATTCGTCGTCATCTAAAACACAAAGGTAAGTGGATAAAAGATAATATATACTATAAAGCACCTGTCAACTCCAAGGTCGAGAATATGAATGGCCGAGAAGACGTAGGGGATATAACAAACCCACCATGTGTAACGGTGACGTTTTTAGCTCGCAAGATTTTGCCTCCAGAGTCCATCCCGTCAATCATAACATCGCCGCAAGAAGATGTCGGATAGGTGGCACTTTTCCAGTTCACGCTGAATGCCTGTGTGAAGTGCATGAGCTGATAAGGAAGACAATGACAGATAACAAGAACGTACCTGGTCTGTCTCTGAAGGTATCCAACAGGTAACTTTCTTGGCGGCCTCATCCGTCTCAATGCCGTACTCCTGTAGCGTTTTGCCATCTCCGGTAGTTATCCACGCGTGAAATCCAAAGGAGTCGGGCATGTTGAAAGAGTGCTCAGGGTGTTATTGGAAATTAGCGTGGTGGCGCGTAGATGGAATTACGGCAAAGGGAAGGAGAGGACAGAAGCTGATACCGAGATGTTGATAGAAGGAGGCGAAGGGGGCAGCGTGCGGTAAGCTGTGGCGAGCGATATTGATTCTGCACGCCAGTGTACTGTGAAAGTAACAGAGCAAAATAACACGCAGCGCTGATCGACAACTCAAACGGTCACGTAGTTACCGTCATGGTCTCCGCTCCCACAATGACCATATTGAGGTTCTGCTCTTGTCACCTTTCCCGTGCGACCCCTCTCCAGTTAGATTCAGACAGAATTGCTCAAGATATCGCACTGGCCATTTATCCAGATAGTCGAGGCCTATGCACCCTCCTTTTACTTTCTCTCTGTTGTTCTTATGTCCTTTCGTGGACATGCACGTTCACAGGTTATACCAAATGAGAAGTACTAACAAGGCTCAAGAGGGCTTGCATCTCGCCATCTTGGTTGAAATGTACGTTATATTCAATTTATGCAATTCAATGGCCTCTAAATACAAGTGATCTCAAAGTTTTTGTCCTACGAGCTGACAAAGCTCAGTCATGCCGATGGCCTAATCTTGCACGGTGAACTCGAGCCTCTTATACTTCAGGAAGCCCTGATCTTGCTCCTGGGGCTGAATATCACAGTTGCGAGACCCGTTGTTCCACCGTCCAACTCGATCGAAGAGATTCCCATAAACTGTGTACCATATTTCGATCTAAACCTTGCCACATCCTATCAGGTTCGTCCGTGTCTCGTCATTCGTCTACCACGTCAGTCATGGGATAACGACATGCATTTATAGTCATCCTGGCGAGATGTTACTGAGGGTTCAACATTCAACGCTCAACCCCCTTTGGCCCAAGGACACGTATGACCTCTAGTAAAGTTCACATGAATGTTCGATACCACAATATCCTCGCTCAAATACCGGAGAATAGTTGAAGGACATGTGCGGTGCCGGCTGGTAGCCATGCTAACAGCTGGTAAGCACCTTTTTATTGTTTTCGTTACCCTAGCTTCGATCTAGCCGTCATGATGGAGCTGTGAACACAGAGGAAGGCGGATGGCTAGTATCGTCCTTCCCCAATGCCCCGCTACGTGGCAGCACCCGAGGAGATGGAGTGCGAGCTCATGATCACGCTGTTCTGCATGACTCCTGTCCTCGTTTTCGGAGTCTTCGCTCGTCGATCCTATCGTTCTTTCCATTCTATTCTCTGTTCTGCTTCGTTCTTCGCCTTCCTTCTGTCATCTATCTTTTCTCTCTTATGTTGTTTCTCCCTCTCTGTCGACCTTCAATCCCGCTAATTCACGTCTCCCCGCAGACAAGCTTCATCGCTACGAGGCAACTATCGCTTCGTACCCCGGCTCTTACTTGAAGATGATGGAATCACCAACCCAGGCGATTCTCGTCAGCAATAATAGGATCCATTTCGATATCCTCGCAACGGCAGGTATCCGGAAGCTCGAAGTGCTGCTTGTTGAGGATAAAGGTACGAATGAATGGCCGATGAGGGAGCCAGATGCGTTGGTCAGGACTGAGAAGTGTGTGCAGGTGCTATTTCGCGAGGGGAATGAAGTGGGAAGAATGCGGGAGCAGGGATGTAAGGGGAAAGCCGGAAACGGAGGCGGAGTAGTATATGCGAGAGCGAGAAGAACATGCCAGGGCTGTGTGTGTTCTCTTGACCCCTTCTATCGAATTCCTCATATATCATTCCTCATTAGCACGCGAAGCCACACCATACACGCTTAGGCTACACTTCCAGCGCTTCAGAGACATATTTATTTCCCCAATACGCGGATGCTAGACACGAGAGACAATGCTGGGGAGCATGTGCTTATGCTGCTGCAGCTGTAATGGATGGACTAAGAAGTACGGCGAGGTGCTGATGAAGAAGTTGTTTGAGATATTACCGGAGACAAGAACGAGCAACGGCGGGGATGTGAGCAATTAAGCACGGTGAAAGAGAAGTGTCAGCAACAAGGAGAAGAGGGGCTTGAGGAGGAGGCGAGGAAGAAATGGGAGCGGCAATGAAAATTTTGCCGGTGCGTTTGTAATTTGCTTTCCTATATCGTTGTTCTCCTTTTTGATGACTGTTTAGAAGCTCGTCGTGATCCCCGATTCCTTGCAGATCTTCGCATCGAAGAGTGGCAACTTCCATTAAGCCACTTGCCTGCATCCCTAGCGATGCCGCCTGCCTTCTATCTGAATAGTCAAGCGCAGGTCATCTCGGCCGCGTACGACTGCAGGTCCTCATTCTTAATTAAGCACTGGTCCATGCCGTAAAGGTCTTGACGTCAAGCTTTGCATCTGAAGCTCATCGCTCAGCGGCGTCGGCGCGAAGCACGAGGGCAAATTGCATGGCTTTGCAAATACAGTCGAACCTGTCATAGCCCATACCTGTGAAAACCCATAACCTGTTATAACCCATAGCTCAGCCTGTCCACCAACTCGGTGGGCGGGAAAGTGCATGCCATAACCCATAGGCCTCCAATGACCCATGACCCATACCCCTCGGTGGGCAAAACCCATAGGTTATACCTACTATATTAGGCAAATATTAGATATAATTTCACAACTTTTGGCCAAATAAATTTTCGCCTCCCATAATACACCACATCGGCTACTTTTGTAGCTTAAAAATTGCGAATTTAACCCTCAGAATTCTCATTTTCACCTTGAGCGCCGCAGTGGTCTAATTTTCTCATGACCTTGACAATGAACTTTTTTAATGAAAACATTGTGAGACCAACTCACAGCAGTCTCCAATAGTGTAGATAGTACATGTTAGCCTATATTCATTGACTTTAGTCAAAAAATTTGGCTATGGCTTTTAAATCGATTTTTAGCCTACCTCTCGAAAGCCATAACCTCTCATAACCCATAGCTTGGGCTGGCCACCGAGGGGTATGGGTTATGACAGGTTCGACTTTACTGGGGGACGCTAGATGGAGAACGAACGGTACATATCTGGGCTTGAGACGAACGTGACCCTCGAGTGCCATGATAAGCGTAAGCAATAGCCGGAGGGAGTGAGAGTCTAGGCGATGAGGTTTACACATCTCAGGAGGGGATAGCTGCTTGTGATTCTGACTTGAGAGAGCCTTATGGTGGCATAAACGATACCTGCATGACAGAAACAATGGATATGTCACTTGTTTTTCTGGAGATCAATCTGTTGAGGAAGCAGTGGCTGTCGCACACAGCGGTCGTTTAGAAGCTTACAGTTGTGCTGACACTGCAGATGACAATTATCAGAGACATTGCACATGTAATAACCATACAAATGAAATAGGATTCCGACAACATGCCAATCCTTGAAAGAGAAACAAATGTGCACGCAGCTGACTCTGTGGGCCTTCTTCATTTAATGTTCAGAGATAGCATGAACTTCTCCAAAATTCTGTGAAATCATTCAGCTGGAAATTAATCAAATTACCCTTGAGCCCTCTGAACGCTTGAATTGACGCTGGTATGTGTATTCTCAGCAGGAAAGTAATGTTGGATTCAGTGGCTACACTAAGCTTAAGTTTCTGAAATTAAATCTATAATTCGCGACGCATTTCGGCAATAGTAGATGAATTGAAATGCTTACCTTTCCCCAACACAAATCCAAGAGTGCGTCTGAGGGGTATTTCTGTCTTCACCTTCTTCTCAGGTGGAACGTCCTCATCAGTGAGTTCTGAATTGTATCCCCTTTTTCTGCTGCTCTGATCCACTAGTTTGGTAGTACCTTGGACATTATTAGACGAGCATAGAAAAATTTACCTGCGAAATTTCATCTGGTTTTTCACCATAACCCCTAATATTTTCATTCCTCCGAATGGAATCAACGTCTCTGAGAGCGAGCATTGTACTCCTTGCAAGCGGGATGGATCGTGCATTACTATTTGCGAGTTGAAGTCTAGGTATTATACCCATACCCTCCAGTACATCTATAATTTATAATTCAGTGGCCACTCTTTCTACTTGTACTACTGGCAGAAATCTTACCAGGCGAGCGATATTTGAATATGAAAGTGGCTATGCGCTTCAATGGTATGCACTTCAGTATCGATTGTACACCGACGTATTTCGCTTCACCGAGGCTAGAGTAAAATTAAAGTAAACATTCATGAAGGTTTAAACCATGATAAAAAGCGTCTACATACGCTATGCAGTGTCTTATATCCTTCCTTCCTCGTTCGCAGACTTTAGGTGTAGGTAGCTCAAAATGAAAAGGACTATGAGCTTCCACAGGATTTACTGTCCAAATATCAAGCACAATGTCGCCAAGGTCTTTCATGCAGTTGGTATCTATGCAATTACTACTGGCTTTGTGCAACTTTACAATCAGTTTTTTCCCGAAAACCGCGGCAATGGAAGCTCTCAGGCGTACCAATGGGTTCCAGGTATGAAAACTTAAACGGTCTGGTAAAAGTCGGAGATGTGAATACTTCAGACTGTATTCTCTCTTGACAGAGGCCACGATCAATAGGTTTCTCTCCCTTGCAATTAATCCCATCGACCTTCACGTATCCTCCTAGAGCTTCTGTGAAAGGAGCTGTGTTGCGCCATGATATAGCAAAAGTCTGAGCCGCCAAATGTGAGCAAATTGAAGTTAGCATACTGAAGAACGCGTCACCTTCGCGACTCTACAAGGTATCCAGCAAGTTACCGAGGTACTTTGTTCATCCGTTGTGATCGCATATTCGGGGAGAGGGAAGTGGTCCTGGATGATACAGGCTTCAATATTGTTAAATTCCACCATAGCTCGAGGGGACAGAGAGGAAGATGAAGGCGGGAAGGAAAGGTGTTCGGTGTTGTGTCACCCCATCATCCAGACTACTAAATGTATCGGCTGTTGGCGAGGGGGTGTGAGACGCCTGTGCCGTCGCAGGCTGTCGCAGGTTAGGTTCATAGGCAATATTTACTTCCGTTTTGCGATCGATCGATCGAGAGCAGGCGATCACTAAAATCAGCTGATGCGCTATGAATAATAACTTCCCGACTTCACACCTTCCAAAGAACGATATTTATTACCTACTACCACACAAGTGATAGTAAAGCTGCGAGGAATTCTGTTCCATTCATGATATGTGCATCCAAGACCCAGCGCAAGTGGAAACGAATGGAATTAATTCAACGATCCCACAATAAGCAGCACCAGCGCCAGACCCACGGTCCTGGATGATCGATCGTATCTAGTGATGTGTTCCCCGATCAAATGTACACAATCGCAGGAGGTCATTGGGCTGTGCGAAAAGGGGCGACACGGCGTGTCAGATTCATCGTATGATTATCTTCCAAGGAGGGACACTTGAAGAAGATTATTGGGCATAGGAAGCATGCTATCAGTTTTAATCAATCGTAAAAAATAAGCATTAGATCTAAGTAATAGCTATATTACATTTTTTTTTCAACCTCAAAGCTCAGTATTTGCGATTTGTTCATAGAACTCATGATCAAATATACCAGTTCAAGAACCCATAAGTATGCACCACATTGTGAACAGTATAATTTCATAGCCATGATTATATATCCCTAAAAATGATATTAGGACAGAAAAAGCTTTTAGCAAAATTAATGGCCAATGTTTGGGTATATAAGATACATTCTATCCTAGATCACACTCAAAGGACTATTCATGATACCAAATAGCCCTGTGGTGCAAAGGCAACTGCATGATCATCTCATCTAGCCATAACACCTGGAAATTGGGAAGACCTCTTGGATTTGAAATCATTGGTGGCCTTAACAGCATTTGTTGTCAGCAAGGGAAGATCACAGGGAGTCTTACTGTGATTGATAATTTTATGCTCCCCACTGACACATAGCTCAAACAGAAATCACCAATTTTTTTACAATATCCTATTCACAACCTTTAAGGTTGATTTCAACAAGATTTCAAGGAAATAAATTATTAAAGTTAGCACAGTTAATTAATTTACTTGTGTCTGTCAAATATTCTCATACAGATTAATCTACTCAGAAACCCTTGAGTTGATAGAAACCCCCACATACAGAAAGTGTTATAGCAGTTAAGCCTTCATTATAGGTTCAAGGCTAAGTTCATTGGCTTGGGGTTCTGAGTCTGGTATAACAGTGGTGAAACCACATGTTATGTTCTTGTCAAGACTCATTCCCAAACTAGATTAAGAACTAGAGGTTGTAGGCTATGACAGTGCTATATCAGAAAAATATCAGAAGTAATGTTGGAAGGACTTCTGACCATAACATTAACAAATAGGAACTGTTGGCTTCAGCTTATGTGCTGTGCCCTTCCAGTTCTCATGGGTTCAACTTGCAAGTGTGGTCCACACATCAGAAGATAGTACCAAAGGTCAGGAGGGGGTTGGAGGGTTGGAAGATGAGTGAGACTCAGAATTTAAGCAGAGGAATGTGATATCTTAGTTGATATTCAGATTGCAGATACAGGACAAAGACTAGCTACTTAAATACATTGATAGTTAATTATATAACTAATTGGAGAACAGTAACTAGTAATAACTGAATCATAATAGAACTGGGTATCATAATAAGTGTCAGAAATGGAATTTCAGGAGCAGAAGGGTGTCAGAAATGTTTGTAATAGAAATATTGTTCTGATAAGGACCCAAGTATTGTTCAGCATAGAAATGGTAACAAGTATGACAGTTCTTGGATTTGATGTAAGACATGCTTCCTATAAAGGACAGCTGTCAAGTCACTAAGTCTCTTTCTAGGAGAAGCTTAAGCTCAAGGAGCCTCTAGTCTAAGTCTAAGAGGGTAGAGTTTGTTCTGAGTTCAGGGGATTGAAGTGAGATTGTCACAAAGATTATATTTGCCTAGGTCAAGCTAAGGAACAGGACCTAAGCACAGAGGTCTACTCATAGTAAACAATGATGGTCTGTGCACAGTATTCTAAGTATAACCACTGTTGTAATTGGCTAATCTAAATATAGCTACTTGTGTGATAATTGTTCCATAAAAAGAAAAGAGTTGCATAGCAGGTACCAGATAGGGAATTTATAACAGAAAGTCAATAGATAGAAGCATGGATTCTGTTCCAGGTCACTTAATTATTTTTGGCCAGCATGACATTCAGGAAATAAATTTTATACAATATTTGATTGGTCAGTTGTACAGGATGGCCTTTCTCAATGAAATTGATTACTGGAGCTATCCTGACTATTCTATTTATAGAAATACCCTTCTGACATCATAGAAACTTATGGAAGGGCTAGGATAGTGAGTCTGGAAGTTTGAGCTCAGGAATTCCTGATCTAGTCATTTTGATCAAAAGTGTATTTCAACATGAATACACTAGAACTGCACTTGTACATACAAAATTTCACAGTAATAATGTTGTGTCAATCCTACAGCAAGGATCAAATGGATTCATTGGAAATTTGTTGAGAAGTGATTGGATTACTGTTTGGGAGGAGGAAAGGAGGATTCTGGATCATTACATAATCACAAAACCATATTAACCTAATTGAGTAAACTGATAAAAATTTATAATCAAAGTCTGTTGTACAAATGAGTTGATTTGGCCAGATTTCAACTTTTTGACTTCAGAGATGCATAACACCAGAAAACCTGCTTCAATCTCTTCCGAATTTTGTACAACTGACCAGTCAAATACTGTAATGGGAGATTTGGACAGAGTAAAGTCCCAAGAAATGATAATATTCTCTACATATAGGCAGAGGACAAGAGGGCAAGTGGGTAGCAGATAACAGGCAGCAGCTAGCTTGAATAGATGCCCTTGAGGCTTGAAAGGTTACCACATCAGTCACTTGTCACAAAAGGTAACTCTCAGCCAACTTACATGAGCCAGAAGATATTCTCAATTAGTGTTCTTCCTCAGTAGGGTTTCTCAAAAAGAGGGGGTTTCTGCCAACACAGGGGTTTCTAAGTAGATTAATCCATTTTTAAGCATTGGTGCCAGGCTCTTGTTTCCATAGTGTTTAAGTTAAAGAATCAAAAAATAAATATATTTAAAAACAGATGAAGCAAAGGACAAGAATTGGCTGGGAAATTCTACGGGGTTGTGGCGTACCGCATCTGCGGATTAGTAGTGCGAATTCAACCACGGACCAAGGATCCTCGGTACAGTCGGCTTGTGAATGCGTGAGCTTGTTTGCCTGGAGCTAGGTTGAACAAACAATAAAAAATAGCCATAAAGTTGGCTATAGCACGGTCACGCACGGTCATGGCTGCTTCTGTGGCTCTGCCACGAACACTGTTATATTATTTTAACTAAGCTTGCCTTAGATGAGAATCCGTACGTTATTTTCACTTCTAAATTATCCATCAGACCTCTTAAAGGCGTCATTTTCTTATTTATTTGCTTTGATTTCAATCAGCAAGGGCCATCTGCCATATTCTGCCCAGTGCCACTGGCACAGACCAAAAGCATCTGCCTTGCGTCAATATCTCACATCACCCTCCGATCTCAAGGTTCAAATTGAACGCTCTACATAGAATCTGATCCAAATAATATTCATGTCTGTGTTCAACACTACCAGATCATAAGATTCGAAGGAGTTATAGCCACTTATCGCAGGACTCGGAATATTTGCTGCGCATCAGATGCGGTAAACAGACACACCCGGGCAACAATCACACACTCGGGCAGAATGCGGAGAAATAAATCGATTTTTTACGCGTCACGAGAGATACATGTCAATAGCTGCTCCATAAGTAGGTGAACACGTTTTTGATTTCTCCTACAGGCCTCAAAAGAAGGACCCTAGTGGGACATTCACTGACGTTATGATAAATTTTCAGTCTCAGGAGCAAAGGGATCGAACTGTTCCCAATGTCGTCGAAGGGCTGATTGACACTCCTCTATTACAAACCCTCCTCATTTGATGATGTTTCTGCGTTAGTCTCAGGGTTTGAGATCCCGTGGACTAAGAAGCTTTGAAATATTTCCCAGCCAATACCATCGCCTGAAATTCAAACCTCAACGCTTATCATTTAATGTTATGCATTCATATTATACTGTACTTACGAATTTACGACTTGGCCAAACGCTTTTTTCAACCTTCGGTTATATGCATTTCTCTCATTATTCGTTACGTGCGTCAAATCCGGGATTTTTCTGCCAAACTTTATCTGTCAGAAGCAATGACTAATTTGGAACTAGGCCCCATGCTTCTCAAGCCTTTATGTAGCTTCGCCATGTGCTGCTTGACTATTCGCAAGTCTTTGCACCAGCGATCGTATCTCAGGCCTATTCGTAGGATCCAGTGTACCAGCCCCAATACTTATCCTTATGAGTATGTAGGATAATACTTCGATTTTTGTACAATGAGGGAAACAACGATTTACTCGTCCACTTGAATCATCACTTCTAGAGCCATTGGTCAGTTAGAGTTAGTTCCTTTTAAATCCGCAATCTCACACTCTGTCAATACGATTGAACTGATATCTAGCTATTCTCTAGCGCAGACATTGCTTAGCAAGATCACCTCGTGAAACAGAAACCCATCTGCTACATAATATGGCACAGTTTTCCCCAATAGTACACATTGGTTTCTATTTTGAAGACTTAAAAATTCAACACTACAGGATATCCTCACTATGTTTTCGTGAAAGTCATGAGCACTCGATTGTGCTTTGTAACGGATGTATCTTGAAGATACATCAGGAGAAGAATATATAAAGCATTCTGAAACTGCCAAATATATCGAAAAACAACTAAGAAATTAGCTTTACCGTATTCATATGATAAACTTGATTCTATATCTAAAATCCATTAACTTAATTAAGAGTATAGAATAAGGCGTCGAAAGGATTTCTTTCGGCACTTTCCGCTGGTACTTGGTCAAGCGCCCACACACAAGATATTAATAACACACACCCTTTATCTATCCTATGCACAGCATTCCACACTTCGACGCAGTCTTCGTCGCTTAAAACATGGGCTATGCTGTCTTTCATACAAAATGCTATACACCGACCTCGGAAAGATGTAAACTCAGAACAGAGGGCCCACCAGCCACGCAGAGGCTTAGATCTATTCGTGTAGATCCAGAACATAAGATGGCTGGAGATAACTATCGTTGATTCTCGTATTCTGTGCAGATTAGGCTGTGCATTCCGAAGATTCATGAACTACATTTTTTGCATTTAATAATACTGCTTCAACTGGTCACACTCGGTCCCTATGTACATCAAAAATTCGACAGCCCAGGTATTGGAAGAATGGTCAGAACAAGATGTAGGTCAATTAGAAGAAACTTTGAGAAGTCATAATAGCGACAGCCAGAGTCGACGATTCGAGCAGGATTCAAAAAGGATTCAAAGCTAGATTCAGTGAGACTTTCCTTCGCTGAATCATCATCGGAATCGGCCAGCTTTAACCACCCCCTGTTTTTCTTCGATTTACGAAAGATTCTGTTGAAGACTATGACTTGATCCAGCGTGTGGCAAGTCCGAATCGCGATTCAGATTGTCTAAACGCTTCCAGAGACGTTTCGACGTTCGACTCTCCCACGATTCAGGCGTCTGAATCGTGTCATGAATCCTTTCTGAATCAAAACATGAATCGTACCTGAATCGTTAGCTTCGACTGTCACTAATCTCTGAACGAGGAGAGAATTTTAGAAGATACAGATGCCCGATTCAGAGTATATTAGTTGGCTCAGTTGAAGGATCTGATTAAAGAAGCCTAAGTATAGTCGACGCTTGAATAAAATCTGAGCATATTTTTAACAGAGTTCTATCGTATAGGCCACTCGGCAGATAAACACCGACAAACCGTGAAAATTAGGCACAGAAGGCAACGTAAGCCATATTCATCGGGATATTTTGTCCAAATAGCGATGAGAAAAATTAAAAACATTAAAAACATTAAAAATATTCAGCAGCATAAGTATAGTGTCGGTATCATAGCACTACACCCAGCAATGCTAGCGACATGATGAAGGTGATGGTAGCGATTAATTGCGGTGAACTTGACATATCAAGTGACTATTTTAAGAATAATGCAGTGACAGGGCAAGATTCGAACTAGGCTTTGATTTTGAACAATGAAAAGCAATGGTACAATATTATGCTCTGACTTGGAAATAAGCTGTAAGTACTTCACTAAAAATGTAAATAAAACACTCATATTGCTAGTTTGATTAGAAAAGAACACTCCCGAACAACTCTCGGAGGTCAATCGAAGGTAATAGATTGAGAGTTTCCATGTTTATCATAAGAGAAATCTATCATCAAATTATGTTCGGGGTCAAGGGCTGGAGGCACTTGATAGACATATTGCATTAAATCTTACTACTTAACATCGATACTAGATATATAACTTACTCACGGGCAAATGACTACCTACTACACGCCTACTATGATAGTAGACACATGTCACGACATAGGGCGTTGCCCCATGCGACTATAATAAAGGATTGGTTAAAAAAATTTTTTAACGTCGAATGAGGGGGGTTGCGTGCATAGCAACTTGAGTCAAAGTGTAGCTCAGAGAAAGTAGCGATTTAAACCTGATGTAGGGTGTGCAGAAAGGCACATTCAGCAAGCCTTAGAGTAGTAGGCCCCCTGATAGCGGAGGTGGTCTCCAAACATTGAGTACTGGCCAGAAGCAGAATGAGGCAATACCATCACCGAAGCACTGTAATTTCGCCATGGAGGAAGATAAATCTCTATTTTTATACCGACTATCAGATTTGACGTTGATACACGAGTGTGGTATCTCGGTCTGTAGATTCTGCGAGGAAAAGGAAAAATTCAGCAACGGTGGTAGTCAGTCATTAGAGTTTGTATGAAATTTAATTTTTAAAGGTACTGGCCTGCGTTTAGATATCAGGGGACTTGTAAGTAACTGTAAACCAGTGTCATAATCCGAGGTAGATGGACCATCGGACTTGCGCCAAGAAATGCGACTTCGTTGCTAGTATGGTCAAGAGTCAACATTTCTAACGTGACATGGATCTTTTGAAGCTATAAGTATTATCAGATGATAAGCCTTCAAGATTCAAGACAAGTCTTCGCGGAAGTCACTTCTTCTGTCTGACTTATTAGCACAAGGGAAAATGTATTTATGATAATAGGTCACTACTTATTATTTCCATATGCCGCAATCAGCAATTAGCTTCACTCTTTTTTTCTTTCTCTTTTCTCTTTTCAGAAAGCAGTGCTATTCATTGTAATCCGCAAAGAGCTCAATTCAAAAATGAAACACATATACACGCCTCGAAAGCACGTGGACTGCAACGCGGCGTGATGCGATTCTGATGCGATCATCCTCGGAGACTGGGGAACGCAGAGCACTCAGCACGGCTTATGGCAGTCTGGCTTAGGAGTGGATATCTATGTCAAATTTCACCCAGAGCTCCGAGTGACATGGCTAGAGGCAGGGTCTGAAATCCTCCAGGACCTAAGCAAAACTTAATCAGCGAATGGTGATGATGCCCTTAATAAACACTACCGATAACATAATTTCATTCTCGTACCTCCAATTCATAGCCGTATGTCTATCCAATTATGCATTGGAGCATTGAAATAGTAGCAACATAAGGTAGAACAAGGTACGCAGCACCGCTGTGTCCGACTGACAACAGATTAATGCGGAAATGATTTCATTGATGTTCTATACATAGTCACCTATTGATCGATGAGTATGGATGGAACCTTCAATCAAGAGCGATTGCACGTCACTTAAAAGGGATAGGCGTGGATGAGTACGCTCGTATTAACCACAACCGATCTTCTAAACTTGAGATAAGGCATTGGGAAATGTCCTGCGGCTCGCTGATGTGCTTGGTACTCTTTTTGGAGTTCGGTAGGACTGGAAAAACATCATCATGGGCATCGGCTGCTGGGGAAGGAACACAGAGCCTGAGAGAGACAGGTTATTTTTGATCTGTGCCTGACTGTAGAAGTGTAAGCCATGATCAGCCCTTGAATTCCGTCGTCTTAAAGCAACATCACTAAACTAGGACTCCCAAATAAGGTAAGTGAATGCATTATTTTGAGCAGATTTTGATGGCCGTGTGAAGATTAGGGGCTTTCGAAACTAGATAAGGGTTTACAGACCTTGGGGCTATAAAAAAAAGTCGACGAACCTCGAAGTATGAATTATTTGCACAAAAGTGCGAATCTGATCAGCTTTGAATTTATTCAAAACGGTCACCTTGAAACGTTTCCAGGAAAATTTTGCAAATAATGGTGTTGTCCTGGTCACCGGATGACAACAACCCCTAGTCGTCGTCGTTCTTGTGCTCCTCATAAAACTCCTCATAAAATTAGATGGCCAGATACGGAGAATAAATATAGGTTTTATTTTTTAATGTTTTACGGCCGACGTAGCAGTAGGGGGCGTCAATAGCCATTAGATCGTACACTGGTAACTCTGGAGAGTCCGACCATTTGTCAGATCTCAGGTTAATAGCTGCTTCACTGGGAATAAGCATCAATTGGCACCTGGCGCGGAGTATTCTTTGAAAAAAATGTATCCTCATCCCTGCCTCTGTAGTCAGAGTGCGGAGCTTCCAGAAGTTCTTTAATCCAGTACACAAGATGATGGCTGCTGCCCCGGATGAATGTTCTCCGGAAGCCGGATGGGGTATCCCTCTTCGAAGTAACAAAATACAGATTGACCGAGAAGGCCACGCGCTGATTAGATCTTTGACGGGCAAACTAAGACTTGAATACAAGCTATTCTTGTGCATGCTTCGGGATAATCACATCTTTGTACATGTCTTCCGGGGACTAAAGAACTGCTCAAACTGATTTAGAACATGTGCCGTGTCACTTGGAATCCAAGTACTTGCGAATCCGCGGATCAAAAGATCACACAGGTGCATGTCATTTCCTGACGGCCAATACCTACGGGACGCCACCGACCTGAGGATACAAGGTGCAGAGACACCTGAAGCCTGTCGCATCACCATATTTTCTTTGTGTTTCGAAAGACGGAGGAAAGGAGGAAGAAAAAAAATGCTGATTAGATCTTCTGATCAGTGAAATGATTAACACAAGATTTAGATAACGGAGAACGCGCGATTGGATACCATGGATCGCATTATGGACTATAACTTGCTGAATAATGCGAAAGATGAACAGCAACTAGACGGGCGCAGGCACGCGGAGGTCTATCGGAGCGAGTGTGGATATGGTGATCTTTTGTTCCTAGGTAAGCGGCCGCTGGAGCGCATTTAATAGTATGTACGCGTCACTATTTCCTAATTATGTAGCTCCGACGGCATGATCCTAGGATCCGTGCTAGTGAAGCTGTTAAGTTCTCATTGCGACCAGTGAGCGAATGAGAAATTATGTATTGGACCTCGTCCAAAAGATCTGTGGTACAATATCGACTAGTGAAACTGCCGAGTTCTTGAGGCGATGATGATTTCTGCATTCTTTGCATAGAAATTTGTTCAAATCCAGAGTTATCTATAGGCCCATTCGCCGAGATGCTAGCTGGCGAAGCCCAGTAGCGATAGTAAGGCGAGTAGAGGGAGGTCTAGGAGGTCGAATCTAGGAGTGGATTTTCGCAAGTCAGAAAAGAATCTGAGTTACAAGCAAGTGTCAGATAATCACAGACTGAAAAACTCCGGGATGTGATGTTTAACCATCGAGCACGTTATGGTAAAGATCATCCGGGAAGTCCTGACCATAACATCGTTCCGACTACGTCGTTGAATACTCCATTGCATCTTCCCGAGTCCTCAGCAATCCGACGGCCGGATATAATAGTTCGGAACGTTCCGAGCATCTCGTTTGAATACGTTTGAATAATTCCGTGGGGCAGGAAGAGTCCTTGTTACACCATCGAGTATATCTGCCTGGCACAGGAAGCCAAAATTTAAATATAATCGTTCGGAGCATCCTAGCTATCTTGTTTGAATGAGCCTTAGTTACACCCCTCAGGAAAACCTTGGTTACACTGTAACTATTGAGAAAATCCACCTAGCCTGGGATACCAGAGGCCCGGAATAGGTATAAGGGGAAGGAATACGGTCTTATGATGTCGACGAAGATTACTGCCTTTGAAGAGGACAGCTATCGTCGTTCCGTTGTGATAAAGGTACGACTAGATCTGGGTGACATGGATTGTAATTTGTAGTCAGAATCGATCCGTAGATAATGTATAGATCGGTTGTTCGTCGGTAGTGAGCACCATCGATAATGTCGGTCAACCCCCCAATATTGTGATCGTTGCCGGTTAAGATGATCCTGTGGTTGGTGAACCTGGCGATCGTCGTCGGTGCGCTTGAGCAGGGGCTGAAGATTGTGGCGGTGAAGATAATTATGATTATGACCATCGATGAAGGAGATGAAGATAAAAAAGGCGGAATATGATAAGGATTTGTGTTTGCACACGATCTTGTTGGTAGAAGTTAGTGTTGCAGGCCGAAGAAGCATTTTTTTCTTGTGGGTGGGTGATAGTGTTTCGTGCTTGTGGATCATATCGACGTTTTTGTCGGGTGATAAGTGTTCTTGTGTGGGTGAAAGCGACGCTGCTTGTGGGTGGAGGCGCCGTTCAACGGTGGATGATAGGTATTCGTGTGGGCGAACGCGCTCCCTGCTAGTGAGAAGGCTTCTTGTGATCGACAACCCCGTATGTGGGTGAAAGCACTTCACTACTCCAAAGCCAACAAATTCGAGTTGCGAGAACGCGGTGGCGATGATATTGATGAAGTTGACCGTCGACAAAGAAGAGCGAGCGCTGATTATCACAAGTAATTCCTTATTACGATAGTGATTAGATCTATTCTCGCTAAGATATGATATGATATAATATGATTGTGGCGGCTTTTTACTCAAGGTCTGAGTATTAGCCGACGCTTATAGATGTAATAATGGAGGAGCTACGAGTAGAGCGAGTTGTGGATGCCCGACGCGGTACGAATCTGGGCGCCCATTCGATTAGTTTACTTAGTGAGCGATCTGCCGGCCCGCTGTCCCAACCACATCAAGCGAGGAGCGGGAGTACGCGCGAACATATGCAAGCGCCGACGTGATCTGTCAGCGCACCCGGCGGAATATACTTGGACACCGAGGGATGCAAATTCCAGAAGGCATGTACAATGAGGCCGCATATCTGGTGTGGTACTGTGCAAGCGGCGAGAAGAGAAGAAAGGGCCAGGCTCGGCGGTTGATGAACAAAGACCCTTGAAAGACAGAATGATAGTGCAAAAATGTTTTTCTCGAGAGTCGAAGTTCTGGAGAGGGCTTTCACCGAGCTATAAGGCCAGAGGCCAGCGCTGATTTCTAAGTTCATAAACTTCCGCGCCGGGACCTAGACGGGGCTGCCAGGGGGGCTTTGTTGAGAAGACGAACCACGGTGTCCGGAAGCCCGTGACTTCCCATGGAAAGCTTCCCTCATAAGAATGGTGTAATGATGATTGGCTGGAAGTGCAAAAGATGTGGCGTTGATTGCGAGACAGAGTAGATAAGTGTATGAGCTTCGAGAAGGAGGCCCACGTCGTGAGGATTTCTTGGCATCGTGATCTGGGTTGATTGGGATTTTTGTTGAACTTCTGCGTTGGAAGGTGACTGGAGGAGTCGATGGTGGCGCGTAGGTCCGCTAGCAGCAACATGGACGGCAATACGTTGTCGACGTGGAGGATGGTGTTCGTTGAAGCGTACGGCGGCTTTGAACTGGACCCTGCGGTCACGTATAGCATGGCAGTCGCCGGTTTCGTGGATGTAAATTGTTGTTGTGATGTACGTAGACCCAGACAAAATAAAAATAAAATCTTCCTTAACCGGGGTAAGAAAGTTTATTTGATGGAGACTCCAAAACAAATTTTTGCAAGCGTTGCCGTTGTGGACACGGAAAAAGGTTGCTGTTGAAATGGAGTAAAAATATTGGATTACGACTAGATGGTCGACAACACGAGTAAGGATAGCGACACGAGCACAACTCGCTCGACAACCCCGACGAATATGGTTCTCCTTGTCTGCAGATACGAAAAAATCTGTAAAAGAATCATTTGACGGCGCAGCACAAACCACTGATTAGATGGCGGTCGTCTCAGAGATGCCTCGGCACGTAGATGCGATCGAGGACATGATTAATTTTGTGCGTTTGTTCCGTATATGAGATTGGAGGTGACCGACTATGGAGGGTAATTGGAACAGATGGTACTCATGCGCGCGATGATTTGGCGGGCTCGTTTGGAGTGTGGTGTACGGGTGCAGAACAAGGGCAGAGGGATCAGCGTGTGGTGGTGGTACAAAGTGCAGTGGGTGATCTGCAAGCTCTGGGTGTTTGGCGCGGTGCCCCCCAGCAAACAGCGGACGTGAGGGCGGACCGAATATCAGGAAGGCAGTGTCATAAGCAGAGTGCGAAACAGATTGGGCAGAATCAAGAATAGACATCAGGGAGTTGATTGATGGACAAACAACGGGAGGAAATAACAGAAGATGACAGAGGAGGATGTTCCCACACTAGTTTACACCCTCACCGCCTCGAGAGAATCAGGAATCCAGGAATCTATTCAACGAGGAATCTCTCATCTGCCCCATCGTCATTCCACTGCCTCGTCAATATCCTACACCGCCCCCCGATCGGACATTAGCCACTATACCATGGAAGTTATTGACAATCCCTCCTCCGAGTCTCCCTATATAAGTGCCATTCAGTGTGTGCCGCCTTCGCCCTCAGACGGCCACCTCGACCTCGACCTCGACCCGCGTTCGTCTCCCTTCGACAACAACTTTAACGACCCCACCTTCTTCGGCAGCGCCCTCGCCTCACCGCCCTTCCACGAGCACACCCCTAGCTACACCGGCTCCTATCACAATTCGCCCTTCTCCGGCCACTCTGAGCTCTCGTTCACCGGCGAGCAAGACATCAACTTCAACATCTTCGACGAGGACGGCGCCAACGGCCTTGTTGAGTACGACCCCGCTGAATACGACGCCCCGCACTCCTCCTCCTCCCTCCTTATGTTCAACGACTCCGACTACATGTCCGGCAGCACCGGACCCGCAAGCACGTCCTTCGCCCACCAGCAGCAGGGCGGGACACACCCAGACCACAGACCCCCTTATGACTACAGCTCACCCTCGAGCAACGCCAGTGGGGGGAATGACGACGGGCACCGCTCGCGCGCCTCTTCCATCTCCTCCAACCACCACACCCAGCAACACCAGCAGCAGCAGCAAACCCACTTCTCACCCTCCCCCCGCCTCGATGTCGCCCAGTCCTTCGAGAATATGACCTTCCGCTCGCCCCACGTATACACGAGCGAGCTGCCCCTCGATCCCCTGCACCAACATCACAATCAAGGTAGTGCGTCACAGAAGCCACCGTCCCCGCCCCGTCTGCAGACCGAGTTCGAAGGCAACCCCCCGCCGACGATCAACGCCCCCGACGGCGATGGTGTCGGCATGGGCGGGCTCCAGCTGCACATCGTACCCGCCACCCCCGTCAGTGGCGGTGCATCCGCCGCGGCCGCTGTGCCCCCCTTCCAGAGCTCCTTGGGTCCACTCCACCAGGGTGAGTTGTCTTCCCTTCTCCTACAAGTCAGGATCTACACAGAAGGTGTAGCGATCAACACTATTCGCCTCACCTCACTTCCCTTTCACAAACTGCTTGCTGACCTATTTTTAACCACTCCTCCTCCCTCACAGGTTCGGCGCTCAACGCCCAACTCCCATCCTGGGGTGTCGATCCCGACCAGCAACAGCAGCAGCAAACTCAACAACCACAGCAGAAACCCAGTACCCCCGTCCCGAGCTCATCCGAGCGCCAACAGCAGAGGCCATTCACCTTCCCTGCACGGGACCTCTCCGCCTCTCCTCACCCTCATCATCCGCACTCTTCGCCTAACATGAACTCTAATCTGAACGCGAGCTCGTCGAGGATGGAGCACCAACAACACCAGTCCCACGGGAGCCTCGGTCGTGGGACTGGGGGAGGGGGCTTCCTGTTCCCCACGCCCCAGAGGACAAGGAGCAAGAGCGACACGGCGCTGGAGCCGCCTACATGGGACGTCGCATCCTCTTCGAATTCTAATGGGAACGGTGGGTATGGGGAGGGCAGCGCGCTGGGGGAGGAGGGTACAGTGAACATGGGGGATGTGCTCCCTTCCCACCAACAGCAGCAGCAACAACAACAGCAAGGGCAGTATTCGCCCCAACTCCAACAGCAGCAGCAGCAGAACCAGGGCTACTCTTTCCCGCCCAATTCTGGGGGGTCGGGGACGAGCAGCAGCGGCTTCCTCTCCCCCGATCCATCCTCCTCCCCCAACAACTCGGCGTTCAGCCTCCGAAGGTCCAAAAGCGACTCTGGCTCAAGGCCAATGCATCACCGCCAGTCGCGCTCGGAGGACATCCGGCTGCCTGCGCCGCCTGGGGGTCTTCTCGGGCCAGGAGGGTACGAGGGGATGCAAGCCAGCCAGGGGGGGATGGGGGCCCACCATCAGCATTCGCAGAGCGCCAGCTCGATCTCGGGGCAGGGGCAGGGGGGGTACCTCTTCCCGCCCAGTGCGCATACGGATTTCCTCGTGGGCATGCACCAGCCCCAACAAGGCCAGCACTACCTCTCCCCCTCTGCCTCTCCTCTCCCCCTGCCCAACCGCTCCCTCTCCCCCTCCGGTCGCGGCCACTACCGCCGCGCCTCCTCCTCTTCCCGCTCCGAGCGCGGCGCCGAGGCCTGGGACTCCTCCACCCCCGCATTATTGGGCGCAGGGACCCGCGTGAGTCCGTACCCCTCGCCCAATGCGAGCCCGCGGGTGCGGTATGAGGATCTGCCGGTGCAGCCGGGCAGCGCGGGGTATGAGGCCGAGGTGCCGCTTACCCGGCGCACGGCGGGCGGGTTTGGGTTTGATATGGTGGAGGATGGGAATGGGAATGGGGCAGGGGGGTACCGCCAAGCCCTTGGCCTCGGCCTGCCCCCCCCCTTGAGCGTCAACATGAGCCTTGACATGAGCATGAGTGGGGGGATGGGCGATGGGCAGCAGCAAGGACAGCGGGAGATGATGGACCTCCCCCCGCCCGTGGTGAAGCCCAATGTGACTACAGGGAGAACGGCGAATGCGAGCCATAAGAGGAGGAAGCAGGAGGCGACGTTTGTGTGCCCGATTCCAGGATGCGGGAGTACGTTTACAAGGAGCTTTAATTTGAAGGGTGCGTTGTGTGGTCTTTTTATTCGCTCTTTCCGTTTTCCCCTACCCCGTTCTCTTTACCCTTCTCCTTCCCCTTCTATTTCTTTTTTCCCCCACTTCCCACTCCTATCATTCTGTTCTCCTGGAAAGCAAGATACTAACACTTACTTTCTCTCCAGGCCACATCCGCTCGCACAACGAGGAAAAACCCTTCCAGTGCCACTGGCCCGGCTGCGGCAAGGGCTTCGCGCGCCAGCACGACTGCAAGCGCCACGAGCAGCTGCACACGAATTATCGCCCGTTCACGTGCGATGGGTGCCAGAAGCAGTTTGCGAGGATGGATGCGCTGAATAGGCATTGTGAGTTTTCGTCTCTCTTCTCCTTTTCCATGACCGAATCCTTCTACTTCCCCGGGCCTTTACCCCTTCCCGACACCCCGTTTCTGCCCCATAACCATTCCCTCCCCTCCCGCTCCCAATTTCCCTTTCCCTAACACTTATGAGTTTGCTAACGCATTTCGCTCCCCGCAGTACGTTCCGAAGGTGGCGCTGAATGCGCCCGCTTACAAGAGGCCACTGGTGGTCCGGGGTACACCACATCGTCGCCCACACCCGCAGGCGGGTTTGGCGGCTCTCCCGCCCCAGGGTACTCGCCCTCCCCGAGCGGTGGCAGCCCCGGACGGAGTCCCAAGATGGAGGACACGTGGAGCGGGATGAATGGGGTCGCGGTGTGAGCGGGATGAGGATAGTCGTCTTGGAGATGGGCATGGCGAAGCGCCCGGTGCAAGTCTAGCCATATGTGGCCCCGTGCGGGGCTCGCTCTGTGCTGTGTTTTTTGGATTCCTTTATTCATCCCTTCCTCCTCTGTTGCTACGACCACCCTTGCTCTCCTCTCTCATTCGCTCCGCCCTCGCGCATGCATCTATCCATTCCTTCCCTCCGACTCAAACCAATACCATTGTACCACCTCCTTCCCTCCCTCCCTCTGTTGGATCCTCCTCCACGAACCCAATGAACCCACAACGGAACCCAACATCATTGTAGCACCTAGACATCTCCCTCTCTCCCTCTCTCTTTCTCACTATATGTAACCAGACGATGCCCGGAGTCCCATGTTGAATTTATCCTGCTGTTTTATTACCCCCTACCTACTTACCTGCCGATACCTACCTACTCATATAGTAGTATCTTAGCTACACTCGCCCTGCCTTATAGTTGCTCTCTGCTGTCGTGCTTTTACATTACATAAAGGAACTGTAGCGCTAGCACTGCTGGTTATGGTGTTGACGTTTCTTGGCAGTTACTTGTCTTCTTTCCTGACTTGCGTTTTTTTTTTTGTATTTATAACGCGTCACGATATCTCTCTTTTTCTATTCTTTTTTTTTGCTCGATATACAACAATATATTTGTATATGTACGTATGGAATGAACTACAACTACACTAGCAATTTTACATCTGTGGAACAGCGTGGACTGGGATCACGTCATCTCTGCACAGTTCAATACTCTGCGTATGAATATACTATAATCCCCACTAATAAGGACTCTGATTGCCCTTGCCGTGCTTCAGCCAAATTGATCAGCACATTTTTTGTGAAACTTCCAAATTCATGCAAATCCAACGTGCGTAGATGGGGGTACAGGCGTCGTCCTTCATTCCCGATATCCGGGATGGAGTAGTCGAGGAAGGCGTCGCAGAGATGTACCACTTGAAGTGAAGCGGCAGCCACGATGCCCACCGAAGGTCGAGATATAGCAGAAACTAAACGCAAGCAATCGAGGATGTCCTCTCATCGGTAAGCCTGAATACTCAAACAAGGGCGCTGCAGGCCAGCTCCTCATCGAGACAGAAGAGCTTTCAGCGAGCGTGACTTGAGCTGATCGTCGGAGGCGGCCGCTCTGTTGCGTACTCCAGTTCCTGATGAGCAGGAAGATAGATGTACTCAAAGAAGGGTCCCAACTCATCTTGAAGTTCTAGTCTAATTTTGAGACTTTGAAGGGATGATAATAGGATGTTGAACCCTGAGAGAACGTCTGAGGCTATCCGTATCTTCAAGCTGAGACGAACGACGTTGGGACAGCTGCGGAAAATGTTGAAAACTTCCTGGTTCAAGAAGAAGCTGGAGTCACGGATAGATATCTCTAAGCAACACGCTGGGAAGGTGGGCAACTTTACTGAATTCCGTAGCGTAATCGTAGGAATGCGTTGGCCGGCTAGGAAGATGTTACTATTCCACTACTTATCGTGGCCGTAGTACAGATTCGGCCCAAAATCGTCTTCCCCATGTAGCTCGATGGATTCAAGAAAAATAAAAACGGCTTTTTCGGTCTACAGAAGGGCGCTCGCTACTAGGAGAGGAACCTTGATTTGGACCTTTTTCCATCGCCGTGAATACTTAAGAAGCAGGCGAATAAACAGAATAGCGTCCTCCGGTTCAGTATACCAATTTAGCGGGCTGGCACTATTGCGGCCCAATGTGAAAGATAATCCACAGTCCCTCGACTTTTGAAGGGAAAAATAGAGCACCCGATGGAGACGGGTGAACTGGCTGGCTGAGGCCTCGGAGCGTACCACGATGCTCGAGGATAGCTGGGTAGTGAGTCTATCTACGACACGACATGTACTCTAGTTACCGAAGTGGTCACGTGACCGTATGCCAGACTGCCCTGTCACACCGACTTGAATAAGCACGATGTTGCTTCTCCATCCCTTCCGAGTGTCGCAAGACTTCTTTATCCCCACAATAATGCTCCGACGGGACAGCAAGGGGTAATGAACGAGACCTATGTAGATGCTAGCACAGAGTTAAGGAATCCTAAGTGTGATACTTCTCCAAGCACTGCACACATGAGTAAGAAAAGGAACCGCATTTGTGCCGCTCACTGGGTTAGTGATCACTTGGGAGACAATTGAAGAATATTTCAACGATTAACTCGGTTGGCAAGCGAGCAATGGGCGGATCGGAAGACCTGTAAGTTAGGATTGGTGTACAAACTACGGCCTCCTGCTGCAAATGCATCACCCCGGGTTAGTATATGTGGGAGAGAAATGACATTACGGTATACACCTTGGACTCATGACAGACAGTGCCGAATTGCTGACTGCAGCGGTCCATGGTGAATTTCCGTCTCGACTATGTGGATAATACAAAATAAGCTCTGTTCACGCCATAACGCTGGCTGAGAGCAAACAGCGGGAGAATGAGGCGATACTTCTAGTGGACAGAGCAGGAATGGACCACACATGCTGAGGCCCCATGGTCTTATATCATCAGTCAATGTTCGAATCACATGACTTGAACAATGGTCAATCAACGGTGGTGGAGGAAGGCTCGACATCTATGGGCCACAATTTGGGTGGTGGCTGAGTAGAACTCACTATTGTTCGTATTTACAACGTCTACATTGTATTCATGCAAAAAAACAGTATGGTACAGCCTGGAAGAAACACTATAACGTTAGTCCCGAAACTCGCACTGTCAAGAATGCCGCTCACGAATTGTAGCCCTAGCCATTGCTAGTCTTCTATCCCAGTAGTCGCTCGCGTGTCGGGCTGTCGTTGACTCTCATCTTCTCTTGTGCCGACACGACCTTCCCCTTCAATCGATGGAACATGTTCCCAACCCCCCATTCTCTGAACCTCCAGAGGACGTGTTTCCGCTCATCAATACGATCGCTTCTAATCCTGTGTTCCCTATCGACCGTCACCGAGACCGCCGCAAATGAAGTAAGCATAGAAGCAAGCACCGTACTGGCGGAAATCATGAACATGATGATCATCTGTAGTCTTGCAGCTTGTTCTACGGAGGAGCCACCAAGGATCGCTCCGGTCATCATACCCGGAATAGCAATAATACCAAGGACGCTGTAGGCGATGGATAGACAGTAAACAGTAAGTTACTCAAAAAAGATCGTGCAAAAAATGGGTTAAGGTAAAACATGTACCTCATACTATTGATAGGAGGCGTCAGCGCTAATCTTAAAGCTTCTCTCACAATAGGCCTACAAGCTTCCGTCCTGGATGCCCCGAAGGCTAGGTATATTTCCACTTTATCCCGGTTTTCCCTGTTTTTGCAGTAAATAGAAGAATATTACGGATCCTTATTTCACGCACATTAACTCTTTCAAGATATAACTCACAGTGACGACGACGCCGGATATCGTAGCGCCACACAGCATCCCGACGATGGGTACTGTAAAAGAAGTATCATTAGATAATATAAGTGTTAATGATCGCATTACCCCGGGGTAGGAGACCTACTATATTGTATGGGCGTCCAGAATGGCGCTACGGACATAGCGAATCTCGTTCCGAGAATGGAGACAGGAATTGTGGATCCGAGCATGGCTATAAGAACAGCTGGGAACTGGAAAAAAGACGTCAGATAGAGAGATGGCACCGAAGAAGCTGTTGCGGACCATTCGATGGAAACGGCGACGAGACTTATTGACAACTGTAGTCAAGATGATCAGATAGTTAGGATGACGTGCAAACTGCATCGCTCACCAGTTTCAAAGGTACCCAAGAAGTTTAAGACGACTAGCAGGTAGATCACAAGTAAGTATATTAAAAATTAAACACCTGGTGATTATGCCCTGATAGGACTCACAAGCGATTAGAGCAACTACCCAAGGATTCTTGGACTCGAACACTTGCTGCAGCAGTGTCGCCACCACCGTCAACTGGCCGATGCATCGCAGTGCAGCGATGAGTAGAGAAGATCCAACCCCGAGACGAAACATCGAAGATATGCCAACGTCGAACAAAATAAACACTAACGCCAATCCGACATTTGCCCATCCCAGATGCGCCTGCACTTCTTGCAGAACTTGTACAGAATTTTCGTCGTCCATGTCACAAACAAAGATACAGCCCCACTTGAAAATGAAAATTTACGGGTATACCTATGAGATGGCGGTGAGTATCTCTGTTGCAATAAATGAAGTTAGGATATCAGAGAAAACGTACCAGCATGAGCTGCGAAAGTAACCAACCCAAGCTGGGCCTGATGACGCGCATTTGTAATCCAGTGATTAACATCACGTGGTAAGGCACAAGCTAAATAAACAGCAATAGTTAGTGAGAGAATAAATACCTCGTGCATCTTTCGGCATTCGTATCCTGATTCCCGCAAAATTCTCAGCACTGGTACATTAAAATCCGTAAGAATGCTCTGGGCGATTTAATTGTTTTTTTATTGAGTACTGAGAAGTAAACCGCACATTTATTCTGGGCCATATTTGCTAAACTAACCGTTTTCATCAAGAAAGCACGCTGCCTATTTTAACTTCAACGCATGGGCTATTAGTTATCGCGGTGTGCCTACCGGAAGCACGGTTCTCCGGTAAATTGACCCATCGGAAATACGGTTGCGATAACTGATAATGGTTATCACTAAAACGTTAAGCTTCATAATTCATACCCACTTGTCAGTCCCTTGCCTTTTGGCAGTGATCCCATTTAGGGTGGCGAGCCCCACTCTTTTCCGAGGTCTACGTCCTAATCGAAAATTAACCAGGTTTGCTCATTTAATATCGATTTTCCTCGTAAAACCGCTAACGAACTCAGGTGCTGTATCATTCTATGTCTACTGCTGCTCGGTAGCTCCCTGCGCTGAATTTCATGAGGCGCAATTCCACGTAACTCCATAGTATGAGCGCGTGATTATCTGCCTTTCTATAGTGATATCTAAAATAAGCTCGTATTGACTCTACAATATGAACTTTCGTCATATCACGCTTAGTCCTGCGAGGCGCCACGGAGGATCAGCCAGTACTTCAGCAACGGTTAAATCTTGCGTATTACAGAAAAACGATGCCCACACATCCAACGGACGCATTTTGCTTAATGCAAGACATCGTGCGCTGTTTAATTGAACTGATTGAAACACTCATTGAAAAACGTTAGAAGCCATCTTTAAAAAACATGCCGTAGAAGGATATGGTAGTTAATTCTTGTCTTGGACACTCAGTGTCACGTCGCAAACATTATCGAGATCCGACCCACAGCCTCTCACTATCTGGAAATTACACTACTCTTCCTGGCCTTTTGTCATGGGTATTTCCGTAACATCAGAAATGTACAACCGTTGGTCTATGACTCAATTTTGTCACTTCCTCGTGTCCGAATACAGTAGATTTATGACGTTACTCGGTTATCTCAGTGCTGGATGTCTTCTGCCCTTCGTTAGCCGTATTGTGTAGACGAAGTGCACATGATGCAGTTCCACTTACAATTCCGAAATATTGGTAGATAGGCAAACTTTCCTTTCTGGATAATTCTATTTAGCAACCCCGGCCTCAGTCAGAAATCCCTCATCAATTTATTCTCTTAATTGGTAACCTGGCCGGTTTTTCCTCCCCAGCCGTGACCCATAAGCGATGTGATCTGCTACCGGATAAGGAAGCCCCATCACCGCATCTGCTATGAGGCGTAGTAGCCCCGAGGAGCGCGTGACGTGCGATTCGAATACGCATCGCGACACCAATGCGACACCTCCCACCGACCGTGTCATTGACAATGTTATCTCGCCCACCAAGCATGCTTCGCAAGAAGCTGGACTAGAACTAAAAAGGATATCTTGACTGATTTTTAAGCGTCATTGTGATGCCGCGATACCGCTGCTAGTGCCACGAGCTAATTGAGTTGCAGGGAAAAGTGTGTGGAGGAGGTTCATTACTGTGGCAGTAACGACATGGCAGGAGTGAGGAGCTGGACGATAGTATGCACGCAGGTGGCGGCACACATATGTAAGCAAGCAGTAAACCGGAATCACGGCCGGAGCCCCTAAAACCTTTCAAATGTTTGCCGGGTTGCTCACTTGAGGGGGGTTTCTGACTGAGACCGGGGTTGCTAAATAGAATCATCCTTTCTAGAGTCTGTAAACTGATATCTAGGAAATATGCTGATTTTAGGGCCATACATAAAATCCTCGTCGAGTTGCGAATAACCTTCCTCCGAGAAGAGGTTATGGAAGTGCGAGTAAGATTCATGCAAAAAACAAAATGTGACACTGGTTCATTTAGCAAGGTGGATCGTACTTTATGCATGAATGCGTTTCCTAAATGAATTATTTATGATATTCCTTAGAAAAGAGGCTCTTCAAAGGACAGGATTGAACGATAGTTAGATGCTACTTGACTCAGAGTCTCAACGTCCATTCGCAAAACTATCGAGATCCTGACCTACGATTTCTCACTATCTGGAAATTGCGCATCTCCTTATGGCCTTTATCAGCCACTTCGGTAAAATCGGAAAGGCATAACCGCCGATCTATGACTCAATGTCACTTCCTCGTAGCTTAAAGCGTAATAGGTACTTACAGATCAGAAGGTGGTGCAATCTCTTTTATCGCTTTTAAATAGCCTATGTTGAGTCGCTGAAAATTTATTCTACAGCATATCTTTCCCTCCCACATCTCTCAGCGCTCTCAAAGCTAAATGTCTGCTCCTACGCAAAAAGCCTTGTTTCTCACTGCGAAGCACGGCGGTGACTTTGTCTTGGGTACCATTGGCATTCCCAAGGCCACCCCCGGCTATCTTCTCGTGAAGATAAACTCTACTGCAATCAATCCTGTGGATTGGAAGATCCAGAAATTTGGCGTTATCGCAGAAGAATACCCTGCCCTTCTCGGAGTTGATGCAGCTGGTGAGGTCGTAGAGGTTGGTGAGGGTGTCACGGATTTTGCGAAGGGTGATAGAGTGTATGTTAAAATCACCTCCATCTTGCGGTATGTTAGACTGACGCCTTTCTCTTAGGATGTTCCAAGGAAGCTTCAGAAACGAAAATGATACCTTCCAAGAATATGCTTTAAGTGCTGCAAGGACTACGGCAAAGGTTCGTATCCATATCACCCTTGACTTGATTGAAGAGGTTAACTACGTGATTTCAGATTCCAGCGAAATTTTCATACGATGAAGCGTGTACTATCCCATTGGCATTCTGCACATCGTGGGTTGGTCTGTTTCAGAAGGCTCCGCTTGGTATGAGCCTTGTTCCTCCTACAGATTCTTCTACACGCGAGAAATATGCAAATACACCATTGCTTATTCTCGGCGGAGCGAGTTCCGTTGGACAATACAGTACGTTCGCCTTGATGAAAAACATCATCTTCTGATGTCTAGATCTTCCTCTATGTACACAGCGATCCAAATTGCAAAAATATCCGGTTTCTCTCCGATTATTACCACCGCATCCTTGAAGCACACTGAATATCTGAAGTCCCTAGGAGCCACTCACGTCATTGATAGGAACATGCCTCCTTCTTCCCTGCCATCTGAAATCAGTAAAATAACATCAGAACCTATCAAATACGTGTACGACACTATCTCTGTGGAAGAAACTCAGCAAATGGGTTATGAAATCCTGTCTATTGGAGGATGTCTTACTATTACAATGCCACCTCTAGTCAAGGAGACAAGCGCTGATAAGAAGATTAGCCAGACGGGCGCTTTCTTGCTCTTGCCGGCAAATATAGACTTCCTCCCGGAGATGTATCGTGTATTGCCTGAATTTATGGAAGAAGGGCTCGTGAGGGTACGTCACATTTCTACACTCTATTTCTAATTACCATTCATCAATGATTATTCTAGCCCAATAAGGTGGAACTACTTTCAGGAGGTCTAGCAGGAGTCAGCGAGGGCTTGCTAAGAATGCAGAAGGATCAGGTTTCCGGGGTGAAGCTTGTCGTTCACCCTCATGAAATAGCATAATTCAACATGCTTGTTGGAGCATGGCCACACTGAACTCGAAATACCATAGATGCATGTCAATATGAACTCGTTATTGCTCTGGCATAACCTGAAAAGAGAGCCTAAAAAGAGAGCATAAGAGTTGCGACGCTGCACTGCCACCTTCAAGGTCATGAGTCCATGATTTGTCATCCCCAGTTCCAACCTTCGAATTCCTGCCCGAAAACGGGACCCTTGGCTTTCGCCATTTATACTGGTAGCGATACTCACGTTCGATTGTAACCATGCAACTAGGCGACTTTTCTGCATGGATCACGATGGATGGACAACAACTTGCGGAATATGGTGTCGAACACTCTGCTGATGGGAAGAGTGCAACCTGTTGGGTTCCTTCAGATATCGATCGGGTTCGTCCACATGAGTCTCATTCACTTGCTGCGGCTGGACTAATACACACTGCCTTAACTTTTAACTTCTAGAATTTTGTCATATGTTGGAAATCCGAAACCCGTACCCTAAATGTCTCTGGACATCTGCGAGTGGATGGGGTCAAGTGTCCAGGTGGTCTCCTTCATGCAAAGCCGACGGGAAGGAACCGAGGAAGGACTGCATACAACAATATTATGAAAAGGTCCGGGATTCATACCTCTTCTACAACAGAAAGACCGTTCGCATTCGCAAAGCAGCAGCTCACTGGTTGAAATGTCTTTCTTTCTGCGGTTCATCACATATTGACGAGTGCACTGGCAGATGATGATGCTTTCTTAGCAGCATATGTACCTACGGAACTGGGAAGCATCAATCTAACACTGACTGAAGTAACTATAACTGGATATTCACCATATTATCCGACTACGAATATGTTTCCAGAAACACTGAAGGTGCATGAACGATCGAAGAAAGGGGTGGAACACGGTGTAAAGTGAGCTTCATAACTTACGGGGGCTACCATAGCATGGAATATCTTATCTAAAAATCTAGACTGGGGAAAGAAGTTCACGTTCATAAAGCGAAGAGATCAATTGATACCAAGAAGATTCGCGAACTTGTCAATTTCACATTCAAGTACCGCCCCATTGGTTCGTCCCAACATACGTTCATACCCTGTTCCTGTTCCTATTCCCTAGCTTTCTTGATTTCTTTTCATGGGACTAATTAATATAGTAGAATTGCTACGCGCCAACGGAATCGCCCCTCTTGTCCACGTACGACGAGAAATATCTTTGAATCAAGACGACATTTTGGATCTGACAGGTGACGCATACCATGAGGACTCTGTTGACGATGCAGCGAGAATTCGAGCTCTGGAAGTGAGATTGTCGATTTCCTACTTTATCTTAAATTCTGATGACTCGCGTTAGGAGGAGCTTCGGGTTCTGAAAGAGAAAGCAGGCATTCGACGGCCTAAGGCGGAACCACGCGTTAAGCAGGAGGTCAAGAGAGAACGACATCTAGTACAACTTGGCGAAGTGATCGATCTGACGTGATATCGGGTGAGACATTACCTAATACTGATACTTATTCCCATTCTGTTCGTTGAGATTGGTTGTTATTCCGACAGATCGACACCCATCTCATGCCGAGGTCAGCTCATTTGGACTCTCAATTTATTCGTGATGGATAAATCATGACATCAATGTTTTTCCGAAGCTGTTTCCTGTGTTGTTCGTGTATATGCTAATTCGTAGGGTTGCGCTCGGATTTCAGCATGTGGTGAATTGTACCTGTGAGAGCCTAGATTTTGAAAAAGAGTCGAGGATTGGCAATTGCGTTGCTCGGCGCTACGTGATCCTACCACCTCTATTATCTCGTTATTCTTCTTCAACTGAAGTGATTAGAACTTGGTTAGAACCGGACGGCTTCTCAAGTTGGATCTTGGTGGACGAGCAAGGACTATCTGAATATGGCATCAAATACTTTGCTAATGGAAGTGTGCAACTTGTTGGATTCCTTCAGAAGTCGACAAGGCTCGCTAACAGTCATGCATTGATTTTTATTGTGTTGGAAATTCCGTCACCATAGCTGGATGTAGGTGGTACTCTGCAAATGAATGGGACAGCATGTTCATCGTACCTGGGATATTTCGCTGAACCTGAAATCCTGAAGCCTGTAATAACCCGGCTATGCCACGATGATTGCAGAAAATGATGATAATTCAAGGCAAAATTCTGTGTTCACGGAAAAATTAAGCATATTATTTGTTCGCTATTATCCTTTGTGAATTTCTCGAAAACTCGGAATTCCACTGGGGGCATAATAATCTCCTCCTAGCTCGGATTATGGTATATCCTAAGCGACAATTTAAAAACAGTAATAAAATAAAAAATGTAGATGTATACCTATATCAAACACTTGTGACTGTTCCCACAAGCGAAGTCGAAGGAACGACGCAACTGAATTTCGACAGGCAGAGGTCCTGAACATTTATTTCCTGTGCAATTTTATCTGTCATTGAATGGTCGGTGAGCAAGCTTAGCAGCATGCAGGGATAAAATAAACCAACCTTCAGTCCCTAGAATAGAATTTTGAGGAGAGAAATGAAAAATGAGTTGATGAATGGTTTTTCGAGCGTTCATGATAGCTATATCCAGAAGTGATAAATGGTAGATTCCGATATTGTGTATCGTTAGGGACCGCAGAGAAGGCGGTACTCCATCCTTTGCAGAGAGACAGCTGAGAAATGCCATGATATCCTCATTGGTCCCGAGCTCTATGGATTGCAGTCCTGAAGGTAATTTCAAGTTTACAGCTGAAGAAACGACAAATTCTAGGTATTTTGAATACCGCATGTGAGTTGTTATGTGTTGGAGGAGAGGAAATAATGATAAAATATGGATGACCTCTCGAAGGTCATGGAAGACGACATCGTGAAATTCGAGCCGTTTTAATTGAGAAAATCCCAGCAGCCGCTCTCGCAGCACGGTCTGTTCTGAGAATGAAAACAAAGTCCAATCGACATTCCGAATTTGTATGGCTTCCACTTTAGAGAGACAGGGTAGGCTCGAGAAGGAGACGATGTCGTAAATTAGAACTCGACCATGTGAGCTAGGATGTGTTCGCGAGTCGTCCATCTCGAGTCGGTTAACGTAGCCACTGAATGTACATAATTCTGATTGTGCCAGTTCAAGAAATGCGACCACTCGCCATGGCCAGAGCTGCAGCGTAGAAAATAGCAGGAGTCTGCTACGAGAGAGCCATCCTGCACACACCAGACCACACACTCCCAAGGCTCTGGTGTCATTATGAAGATGGTTGAAGATAATATCAATGAGCTCTGCGGGGAAGATTGGATCGGTTTTGGCCGGCATAATAACACACAGGAGGTCGTTGAAGGAGTAGGGGATAAAGGGGACGTACCATGTTTCATCAAGCATTCCAGCTTTATATCATGCTACCGGGTCATATCCGCAGACGCAGCAGGACGTACAGTAGGAATTGATGGTGCGAGCCGAAGAACCAGTACCGAGACACAGCTTAAAATGATGAATGGTCAACTGGCCTCTCCTTAAAGGCACCGTCAGTCCTTAGACACTCACTTATTTTAGATACATGGAGAGAGCCAAAATCCGAGTGGCAAAGCAATTCGGACCGAAACAACGCTGTAATTAGATTGTGTTAGGCTTTTCTCAGCGTGATCCACTGAAGAGTGGAATTAGTCAAGGACCAAGCATAGGTGGTAGAATGCGCACTTAGCATTGGGGATGGTAAACGTTACTGAAACCAGCTATATACTGCCGTAAATGGGCACGGGTTTCCAGGAAGATCCGGGGGCGTCCATGAGGAATAGCGTCAACCAATGAAATGGAGCTCATTGCTCGACAGTGGGAAGATTTCAGGTGTCTAGACGCCAGACAGGCTCCAACTCCAGGCAAACTCCGGGGGAAGTTCTTGCTAAATAGACATAAATATTCGGGCCGAAAAAGGGATTTTCCGATTCAACCTTTGCATTAGCTACTGCCCAGAAAAGCTCCAACCATATACTATCCACATAGGGTTGGAGGTTTAAATATACAGATAGGGTAGTAAACTTTTTATTTACTCTATATGGATAGATTTATAGAGCCGTTGGTAGCCGTTCAAATACTACACTAACCCATGCTTCTTTTGTGGTACCTGAGGTTTGTTCACATCAAAGAGCCCATTCCTGATTTGTGTGCAGTGCCTCCCTAATTGACACAGACTTCAAGAATGAGTTAAAATCTGAACAGATATGCCTAGACTTCAAAAATGTCCATTCAACAGAAACACTTATTGCAGGGATCACTAAATAGTCATGTGCCATTCTCACAAGTATAGGAAGTGATTCTGCATTTTTCTTGAGAGAGATTAGGATACCATATCAAAAAATTAATCTGAGGATAACTCACTTTCCACCAATCTAAAAGGTTCATTAGATTACCCCATCCACCTTCAAACTTGGGGCAATGATGAATCTCATCTGCCAGTTGCTCTTCCTTGATTTTTATCACTGAGGAAGATGCAACATCAATGTTGAAGTTGCAAATACTACCAAGTAATGCAATTGAGGTGTCAGCTGTAGATATTTATGTTCCTGCAAGATTAAGAGATTCTAATTCATTCTTCAAGTATGTATTTGCAATATGTCAGAGGAGAGTTTCAGCCTTTGTAACTGATTCACATTGAAGAAACAGATAATTGCCCTTGGATTTTACAACTGTCCCCCTGAACCATTCAGCACATAAGTATGGATGAAGAACTGATTTGGTTAAAATAAGGCAGCATGCTTAAAAATTCTGCATAAAGGAAATATGTACTTATTCTCAGCTTGTAGTAATGATTTGAAGCTGAAAAGGCCTTGTGCTTTGTAAGTTTTACTTTACTAGCAACTGCTCCTGCACATAAAATAGTTGGAACACTGGGTTTTGTGATATAACTTGTTAGATGTCAATCCATTTGCTCATATAGTGGAAGAGCAAATGGTATAGTTGGCTGCAACAACATAGACATCTGAAGTGTGACATTTGTGAAGATCTGCATATATTTAAATGAATATTGCAGGCATGATCTGGAAGAGAAACAGAGATTACTCACATTGTGTCAAGACCTGAACATAGCCAGACAAGAAGGGTAATATGGTGGCTGAGGTATGAGTCCAATGATACACAAAGACACTAGACAATGTAGGATGTTGGCTTCAGCTTATGTGCTGTGCTTCCTTTGTTCCTAACATCTGATTTACAGATTACAGTGAGTGGGCTGATCCAGGGAAGGGGGCAATCAATACTCAACTTCCTGACTGGAGATTTGGTCAGGAGGGATCTTTGGAGACAAGAGATCTCATTGTGCACAAACTATGATATGAGAAGGAAATAAGCAAGTGGAGGTGAGTGAAGATGGTTTAGAGGTAGCTTATTCACTAGTAAGGATGTTAAACACAGTAATTAACAAACTGAAGTACTATGATACATTCAAGGTACTTAAATACTAAAGAATCTAAGTGCCCAGAGTAATCTTGCAAAGTACTTCAAACATACTAGTGAAATGGAGAAGTAAGTGGGCCAATAGACAGAGAGCATATGACAAAACTAAGGAATACAAATTGAATGTTAATGCAGAGAGGTATACTACAAAAAGTATAGTGTATATGGCTGAAACAGAGTAAGTACAAAATTGGAAATGGACTGTAGTAAACCTGAGTAAACTCAGAGATGAGCAGGAAGTCAGGAAAGCATCAGGATTGATTGTGAGCAGTCTGGAGATGGTGCATGCTGTGCCATATAGGGATATGACAGTGTGGCAGTGTATCTAGGCAGGCACATGACTGCATAGTATAGACATTCATACTGTACCATGTCATAGACTATATGTATCCTACTGCAACCATCCCAAGTACTGCAATATGCTTCAGGCCACTCTACCCTAATCCAGCAGTGCATCACAAAATGCTCACAAACTGTGATCCACTTTTTTACTGCAGGTGAAAACTCACAAGGCCTTACACTGAATGGTATATTAGATAATAATCACACTGAAAAATATTTCTTCCATGGTTTTCATCTTGATAGGTGAAATTTGAATTTTAATACTTCATAAAAATCTACTGAGTTCACACTGCTGCATGCTGACTACATGCTAATGCACACTGATGGCATGCCACTGCATACTTATACACATTGCACATGTAGTGTTGCACCAGTTGTCAGGGTTCACTATATTCCTGGAATATACTTGACCCATGGAATATACTTTATCCATGGAAGGTTCTAGAACATGGAACATTCTAGAACATGGAACATTCTAGAACATGGAACATTCTAGAAAATGGAATATAGATAACCCAGGTCTGAGTCAGAGGCTTACTAAGTCAATTACTCAGCTATGTCTTACTCAGCTATATA
>JASFDF010000100.1:0-61944 GCA_036937115.1 Nidularia sp. FH-822889
TTGTATTGAAAATGGTTGTAAATTTATGCCACTGAAACTTAAATGAACCAAATTAAACTTTGCCACAGGCAAGGACTTGTCATTTGGTAAATTACTCTTAATTCACATCATTTCTACTTTATTTTCTTTCATTGGGTACAATTTACTGTGTAGGATTTTCCTGATGCCACCACATCTGGTTTAACCCTTCTTTATTATCAGTAGATTTATTCACCTGTTACTTCCTTTGCTTCCTCTATTGACCAGAGCACTGCTGCCAATGTCAAGGTAACTATTTATTTTGTTCTCAGAACAATTTACTTCTTAAATGCTCTATTATTAATAGAACACCTCTTTCTTCTCTGAGTCAAATGACCAAGGTATTATCAATAGCAACTAATCCACCAATGCTATGGTCAAAGATACACTAAATTCACTTGTGTAGAACAAGTTAATGTTCAACAGTATGGGTGTAAGCGATGAAGTCTGCCAGAATCTTGCCAACCTCTCCCAGAGCAGCAATTCTTTTGCCAATGCAATCATTACTGCCACCCTGGTTTGTGATTTTCATTTTGTATAAGCATAACAACATCACTAAATGCACTGTAAACATACTGTCTATAAAGTGCACATCAAACTCATCAAGACTGATCTTATGGGAGCTTTTAATGCCACCATGTAGGCATTCACAACTGAGATAGGGAATACATTCCTTGTTACAAATTACCTATACAAGTAACCTGTTATGTGACATCTTTTCTTTATTAGCACATGACCAGCTATATTTGGACTAGCCAACAGTAACAGTAGTTATACTTAGTACATCATGCACAGACCATCATAGATTACTATAAGTAGGACATTGTACTCTGGTCTTGCTCTTCAGCTTGACCTAGGCAAATATAGCCTTGTTCACATCTTTGCTCAACTCTTTGAACTCGGAACCAACTCAAACCTCTTAGACTCAGTCTAAAGGCTCCTCAGAACCTAAGTGCCTCTTAGACAGAGACTTAGCAACTTGACAACTGTCCTCAATAGGAAGTGTGTCTCAAGAACGACTTGAAGAACGTAACATGTGGTTTCACCACTGTTATAACCGAACCCAAGAACCCCTGATCAACAAACTCTGCCTTGAACCTATAGCCAAGGCTTAACTGCCATAACACTCCTGATGATCCTTGCTCTTCCAACTGTTAGGTTAAAGTGAAAGTGAGAGTTTCAGTAATGTACATAAAAAAATGTCTGCATGAGCCTACTCACATGTGCTACCATTGGAAAAGACATATTTTTCTGATGTGGAGGGGAATTTGATAAGGCATTATAATGCTTCACAATCATTGCACAACTGATTACAATTGTCATAAAATCAAAATCTTTGACATCAGAGCATTTTCAAAATGCTGACTCTCCTTCCAAGTTTCAAAAACACTATTGTGTTAGATATTGCTTTAAATACTGATATGCAATAAATGTAATTATGGTATCAATTATTTTTCAGTTCAAGGTAAATCTGCCTATATAAACCTAGACCTATTTTTCCATGTTTTCCTGATGTTATCAATCTCACTTCAGTGGAATTAGGTCACCTGCTGCTAAATATTCAACTGGTATGAGTAAGATGCATATGTGGTGTCTTCAGGCATCATTGTGCCCAAGTTGCCATAAATATCTAGTTTAAACTTAATTGTGATGAGGCTTACAGTATCACATATTTTGATGAGGGGTGGCTCAGCCAACGCCAAAATACTAAGTGAATTACCTACAGCAATGCTCCTGAAGCAATAATGTACAAATGATAAAGAGATAACTTCGTACCGAGATGCAGTCACTGTCAGGCCATGGCTAACGCTTGTGGGAGAAAAATATAGGGGAATACGGCCAGGGGCCTGGGATGGAATCGGGATTGCTTAGAACTCCGAAGGTCCCCGAAATAAATACGTGCAAATATCATGGAAAAGCTTTCGTCTGCTTACCACACTCGCCCAACCAGTCAGTTCCAGACTTAATTTCACCTTGGCATCCATTCCACATGAAATCTCCGTTCGAAATATTTCATATTTCCAAAGGGAATTCTTGTCACCCCTGCAATATCTTGGCCCTACAAGTAACGGACCTCGACTGCAAGATGACCCAGCTCGCTTCTCAAATTAGAGTCGATTATTACTTATGTTCCGCGAGGACTCGGGGAAGAAGTAAGGGCTTTATCTGTTGTATTCCACGATTCAAAAGGTGGCGAAGGCCTTCGCAAATGCGCAGCCGTCGCTGACACGCGGTGTCCAAAGTCACAAGAACTCGTGATGCGAAATATTTTAAACCGTGAGACGTCCTTCCCCTTTCCGAATGAGATGACGGCTTGTATTTTCGACCAACTCTTGGCACATCCCGCGAGAGTATATACTGCGGCGGAAACTTGAAAGCTCTTCGGTATGTAGATCAGACCTCGGCCTTGGAAGGGGTGTTTGGCATCTAGTCCGTCACTTGTTTATGATGTAGCTGGGCACGTTCTTACGGCTTCCTACTGGCTCCCAGCTGCGGTACTTTCGCTGTAGGTTCGGTTATTTTACTTCCCCTCCTCTTTCACCTATTTTTATCAGCAGCTGCCCAATGATAATTTACACCGATAATCTCCTCATCAAATTAATATTGGATGGGGAGAATAATGTCTAAGGGAGTAATCAAGCCAGTTTCTGTCAGTGTCGTTTATTATTCAAGTGTCTTGAATTTTTGGTACAGAATTACGCATAGAATTAAAGGCAATTGTCCGAAATTCACCGGAAGTTGACTTCATGTGCAAATTACCACTCCCGACGCCCGTTAATCGCCGTGAATATGCAGAAATAGCCACTTGTACGCTTCTTCGAAAGCTTGCAGTGTACCATGCCAGCGTAGTATCGCACCCGATGAGCGTTTAGAAATCAGAATATCCTATGTGCAAAATCACATGAATTTTTTAAAAATAAATGTCAGCCCTCGGTATATGCTTTATGCTATTCTTCTGTTACTTGATAATTCCACCGCAAACATTTTTATACCCTCCTGCAAGCATGCTTTGTCTCATGACGCGATTGAGCAGTATCCTGGTGTGAACAAATAAAGGTGTACCTGGCGTATCGACATCAATCATCCCTTTTCTAGAGCTATCTGTTAAAGTATAGAGCGCACTGTAAATATCCGGGATAAGGACAAGCGCACGCAGTGGATCATCGTGGTATAATGATCAAGGGAAGCTCGAATATCTCGATTTTCAGATGGTATCGTGGTAGGATTGGGTAGTAGTAACCAATGCTACCACACAAAGCGCGTAATTGTGTCTCTCACGCTGCTCCTTATCAGGCTATCTTCTGCGCTTTTCTACAACAGGTCGCTGTTTTCGTCGCTATATCGTCGGTCCTTCGAAATTATGAGCCCAAGTTCTGGTTTGATACCTGGTTCCAGTATTTCTTTTATTGACCATTAATTCCCATGTTATAAATTAAAATAGTGCGAAGCTCTATGGACTATGGCTTTGCACATTATCGCCATGCACTCTAATGTAGGATCTGCCAAGCTCATGCGTCTACCCAAGCTCAGCACAAATCTATAATATTCCATTCCCTCCACATGCCAAGGCGCTCAGGTAGAATCATCTTTGTTGATACTAGATTCCCCGAAATATTTTCTTTACTTGTCACATCAAAGCTGGACGAAAAAGTGCACGCCTAGTTACCAGGAATGGGAAAACCTCGGTCACCCGAAATTTATCCTGGGAGTGTCAACCCTTGCTTTGTCGAAACAGCGGGAAGAGGTGAGAAAATCATACCATTCAGGAATTCGACAAGCGTTTTGAACAAAACCAACCGCAATCCAAGGCATATATCGCTGTGCCTGTTTAAAGTTAGGCCTGGCTTGTTGCCGGTTTGGTATGCGGTCCGAACCTCTTGACGGAGTCTGAAATCCTTGCTGAAAATAAGCCTTACCGCCGGAAGAAATTGAGCGGATACGCGAAAAGGCATCCAGGAGCCATACGGACCGTTACCGGCATTCGCTTCGAAAGAAGCCGCCCAATCCCTGCACATCCGGAAACATATTGTCAAACAAGCCACACAGATCTGAATGACTGACCATGGGCCATGTCGATAGATTCGATCCTTAGATCTTTGATCCCTGTGGTCCTCTTGTCTCCGTCAACTCTCCGGGGGAACGTGGGGTTTATGATATGAACCTGATTTCGCAATCACTTATATAGATGCCAGCACAACAACAGATGAAGCCATCCTGTCCTTCATGTCGTTCACTTCTCGCACATTTCACCATTCTCAACTCAAAGGCGGTGCTGTGACACATCCGTCTCTTCGTATGCCGTTTTTTGCATAACTCTCTGGCCTACATTCTGACACAGACACTACAGACATCCGCGACGCCCATGACGCTCATGTTGTTCTCGAAGCCGTCAGGCTGAATATACTACCTTTAATTAAGCGACGATTGCTAGCTAGTGAACGGGATGAGCTTCGTAGCGGCCATGTCTATGTTTGGGAAGAAGCACAAGACGACGGAGGCCTATTGCGTTGGACGGATGGTAGACGGTGGTATGTTTCTAGCAGCCTTCGATACTTAAATATATTCCGAGCTCATATGAATTAGGTCTCAGAGTCGAATGCGGGGTGATTATCTTTTCTACGAAGAGAAGGTTGAAACCACGCAAGAGGAAAGAGACGCCAAAGCTGCTCGTCGGTTTGTACATTGCCTTCTACGCTTCGACCACGTACTGAAAGGATACTACATTTTCCAGTGCTCGACGGGCATCAGACCCCAATGCTGTGGTTCCTCCCCCTGTCCGTCGCAAAGATAGGCCTTCTAAGCCCAATGGTCTCACGAAGCAGACATATTCGGTGACTGTTAATCATCCGGGATCAACTGAGAGTCGGAAGTGGCATGTCGTAGCCTATTTCTCGGTGCGCAGCTTGTTTCTAATCAATTCGTAATATTTAACTTCTACAAACTTCTCAGGGAAATGATTATGTCCGACTCCCGGTCATTGAGAGCTACGACTATCTTCGGAATATTCGGGTTCCAACCGGGGTATTTCTTAGCAACAAGGTCCTATGCTCGAGGACGGACCGTTATATGGACTATTCTGACGAAAGTGAAGTATTCGATGACGGATCTCACTCACCGTTATCATCCGTTTATGAGCACACTCCCTATACATATTCTCCGCCTGTGCGATATCCACCTCCACTTTCGCCTCCAATTCCTGGTCATTCTACAATTGTTCTGCCTCCGATTAACACCCTGGGAGCACACCGACGGCCATCTCTGCCTCATTCTAAGAGCGGACCACCATCTATGGGAAATTCATCCTCCAATTATGCCCCTCTATCTTCAGAGGATCGCCGTGTCTTGGACAGCTTCCGAGTTGTGTTATGAACCAGATTATTTCAAAAATTCGCAAAATATCTAAAGATATCTGCTTGAGGCAGGACTTTGTATTCTTACTGCTTGCTTTCGATTCGCATGAGGTATTCTTACTCTACTTTGTAGCTGAAACTAATTACCATCTGTAGCGATATGTACTATATTTTCCCACTCAAATCATATTTGTAATACTTTATCTGTACATTCATCACAGAATAGCCGTTCCAAGCTTTCCTAAGGACCGGCGCTGTACGTCAACCAGTTCACCAATAAACAACGTGAAAACATGTCCCAAATTGAGATTCGAATCACACAGAAGCAACGGACGTACGTCGCTGGCTCTTCGGCAGATGTGTTACAAAAGTGACCTCGAGAATCGAAAGAAGCAATTAAGGTCATCTTCGAGACTATGTCCGTTGATCTTGGCACGGTGGTTTTCCGGGCCTTCTCTAGTGATCACGAAGATACGACGTGTCTAGATCTCCATTGGAACGGGGGCATATAAGCATGGAGTACAAGTTATCGACCCAGACAAAAGGTATTCCGACGTTAACCCGAGATTTCTTATTGAATTGGATGGACTTTGAAAGGTACGCGCCTAACCGCTATCAGGGCGGTCGATCGCTGAAAGAAGATGTGATGTACATAGCTTATTTTCATCCTCCTTCGATCAATCAGCGCACTTGCTCAGCCGAAGAGGCTCATCGGGTCCTAGCGGGCCGGATCCTGTTTACTGTCACAATAAGTATGCCTGACTCTGGAAACTCGATGTGAAATCAGTAAAATGAGCTTCAACCATCAGGCAGACCGCTGCGGCTCTATAATTAAAACGCTCTTAGAGTTCGAAGGACTGTGCGGGTGCATTCTAACGGCGACCGGGTTATGGCTTCAAGTTCCTGGCCCGTGGGCGTGAACCGCTCTGCACCGCTACACCGGTCCGCCTCCATCCGGTGCGTAGCCTGTCAAGACACAAGGTACTCCTTTTTTGTGGAGTTGACGGTCTGATTTGCACATATCGTTCGATAGTTCAAATATATCTCATCCTACTAACTGGAGACATTTAGGTTGTGCTCGTTTCTTACCTTGCTTACTCTGAATAATGTATAATTCCAGCATGCTTGTGGTGTTCTATTTGTACGCTGACGTGACCATACATCGTGACAAATGACTGTCTGCCTTTTTTGATTCTTCCTTCGAGCTTCTGCCATCGATCCCCGCGCGCTCCTCAGCGTCCAGAATCACTATCAAGTCTGAAGGTCTCTAAATGAAAGAAATAATCTATATACAAGCTGGGACACTTGCAAATTATACAGGGACGCAATTTTGGAATACCCAGGAGAGCTACTTCACCTACAACGACTTCGAAGATCCTATCACTTGTCATGATGTTTCATTTAGGGAGAGCTCCAGTCTCACGGTGTGTCTTGGTTCCCCAGAAAAATTTGTACGCGATCCTATGCAATAATGGCAGGGAGAAGTTACCTTCTGTCCCCGAGTGTTGATATTCGACAGGAAGGGTAAGCACCCGTACCTTACATTATACCCTTCGTAATCTTGGCAATAGGCAACTTCGGAACGCTTGGTCAAAATAATGCACTTCTTGGAATAGATGGGGACATGGAGGTTGATGAGGGTGTCCCGATGCCTTGGTGCGAATCCCGTTATCTTCACTCGATGCTGAACTTCATTCTCGATCTAGGCAAGGAAATGTCGTAGAGTATAGACAAGATCCCATAGCCAAGAGCGCATACCAATCCCGCATGTACGAATCGTCAGACGACCCCGGGCCTTTCATCTCCCCTAATAATAGTCACGTTGTCGAAGAGGACCAAGGCAGCGGCGAGATCAGGTACTGGTCAGACCTCAGTCGTGTATATTACATTCCCAGGTCGATCCAGAAACTCCCGGACCCCACAGATTGGGAGTCCCCGGACGGCTACTGGAATCGGGCCCAGGACTCCTTTGCCAGGTATAACGAGGTCAGGGGCTTTTCCCGACTCATTGTTTAGATGCTAACGCATCGAAGGATAATGATTTGATGGAAGGATCTCTCAGGCTATTTCTCGAAGAATGCGACTTCCTACAGGCATGTAAATATCTTTTTGCATCCTTCTCTGCAATTAAACGCTTGTTTTCACAGGGTATCCAGGTCATCAACGACACAGACGGATACGCGGGCTTCATGAGTTCGTTTCTGACTTCCTTCCGTGACGATTTCCTGAAAGTACCATCTTTGGTATTTCCACTTCTATCTACTGCCGTACCACGGTACGTCGATGTCGACGATGTGGGTGGTACTCTCACACCCACGGAATTGGAAATTGAGGCTATTTCTAGTATCAAGGTACCAGAAAAGTGTTCAACGACGCGCTCTATCTGCGCAACCTGAACGAACTCTCTTCGATAACCATCCCTATACAAGCTCCGTCGAATTGGCCCAGCAATTCTTGGAATCACCTTTCGGACATTGACGTCGGTATCTGCGTGACTTCCAATGTGCCCACTAACTCATTAATAAGATTAGAAGAAAAGTTTATATCAACAGTCAGCCATACTCTCCACTCACATAGAGACCTCGACTTTACCACTGCGGTAAGACACTTTCTTTCCTTTATTCACCTTCGTCTAATCGCATTTTTACCCCGTCCTAGATTGAAAGGAACGCGAGAGGATCTTTCGAGCTTTTCTGGGCAGTTGAACTGGCGTGGAGCAACTACATTTGGCGAACTGAGCGGAGTGTTTCCTACTACAGCCCCTTTGGATCTAGGAGATAGGCAGGTTAATTTTTCTGCTTATCACACGACCAATGTAAGTCTTCAATCATTTTCAGAGCCACATGGTTTCACACAAGTACCGCGAAACCGTCAGGAGTGTCAATTTTTCTCTCGCCGAGATGTCACGAGAGGGTTTACTCTGCCTCAGATGACCGCTTATGACAAATGGTCTAATGGCCTCGGGTCCCCACAAGCCTCTTTTATCTCAAGGTGGCGTGGGCTACTCTCAATCTGATAATTCTAAGTGTTTGCTAATTTAATCCGATGCACACGTTTCTCGTATTATAGGACCCATGCTCTATCCTACCCGCTTCCCACATCTTTTCCGCCATTTTTCAGGATGGCCGAAAAGAACGTATCGTATTCCGCGACCAATGCAACAGCCCAGGAAAGTCCGAAATGCTGCCCTACTGCCGGTGCTTTTTCATCAATTTCCACATCGACTAACACCAGCCAGCTGTTCTTTGAGCAATCAAAATTCGTCGAATTATGTGTAAAACGGCGGTCGTCGGCCGTGTTAGCGGCCGAAATTGAATTCGATGATCTAGGAGACCTTGCCAACGACTTGTGGACAATTCATGATAATTACTTGAAAGATGGTGCGGAACCCGGATGTTACAATCAGGATGTGGATCAAGAAGATTACGGAGATGAAGATTAATTATGGACTGCTGTATTATCTGTCCTGGTTTCTCTCCTAAAATATGAGCAGTAGAAAAGTGCTTATTATCAATTAAGACGGACGTGTGATGGAAACGGTATTAGATCTTTGTCTCGACGTGCGCAATTTTTGATTGACTCCCACCTATTTCCTTCTAGTTCTATCAATTGATACGAAATACTCCCGCCTAGTGTAGAACTCCTCATCCATCCCTCAGCTTAATTTTTTTGACTGGGGAGTTATCGATGGTCTCTCTCGGAGATTACTGGGGTAAACTCAAAATAGGCGCAAGGAATCACCGAATACAAGGCACGTACGTTCCGCTTCTAACTCGAGGTGAGAATCTAAACTCGCAATACGGAGTCTCGGAGAAACTGATCCAAAGAGAAGAGGCTCGACAAAGTGGCTCTACGTTCTTCCTCTTGTTTTCTATCGAAGATAAATATTCGAATTCCCACTGGCGTGAGTATACCACATCTTTCGCCTTGCTAGGTGAATTAAACCGGAGATTACGGGTTTCCTTATAACGGAAACGGAAGATGAACTTGTTCTAGATCTTCGACCAGATGTACACCCTTTCCTTCTACTGAATGTCGTTATTTTTCGAACTAATCTGCTGGAAATTCCTCGGCGTTATATGCTAGGAGAAGTTATTAGATAGATATCAGCGCTGATGCGTCTCCATAAAATTGGGCGTCTCTGAAGATTCGCGGGTGCTAATTATGCACAAGAGCCGGAATCGTGCATAAAGTCCTATTGCAACTCAAATAATTTTTGATATCATTACTAACGATCTGTGCTATAAGTCGTTGGTGAGATGATTGGATGGGTGCTATAATATCAGGTAACATCTTGGGATGAAAGGTGGAGAAAGGTGCCCTAGCATGTTTCTTTGGGCCACGATTCAGGAAGGGCCGTGGGGTTAACCATAAGTTGTCCATCACAGTGCGAAATATTACACACTACCGTTATATTCAGCTACCTCCTATCTTTCAGAACAATCTGAGTTCTGAGGAGTCGCCGGGTGTCCTTACAAGACGATTTGGGAGCAGCTGCCCTTTTTGCGCTTTGGAGCATCATGTGTTGCTAGTCAGGTGGATAGAGGCGAAACAAATGCTCACGAAGTTATGGTTGTTGTGATTGCACGAAAATCAGGAAGATTGGTGCTGAAAATGTCCTGGCATTGCTTTACAAGGGTAATCGGATGAAATAGGAATTTGAGAGCGTGAAGACAATGGAAAAAACTGATCGATATACCGCTTGAAGACTCCTGATGCCAAAATAACACCCCCTGCGTCGCATATGGTGACAGCGGAAGTTTTCGCGTTCTCAGGAGAACCATGCTTAGGGATAGATTATTGCATCATGATCGGTGAATTGGTCTATAACTTCACGGTACGTCAGTCCGTTTAATGATGAAATTAGCTGTATGTTTACTCACCAAGACTTTGTCCGAGTATGGATTCGTACATGAAGAGATAGCTAAAAGCGCCGTTTCGACGATATAGAAGCCGGTATAGATAGTTTACTGTCAGCTGGCCAGAAATTTCGGGTCATATGCAAGAAAGTTCTGCGAGTAGAACGGTATGTCAGAAATGAATCTGGGTCATACGACTTATCCGTCCTGAAGGGGTGTATGGAACACACCATGTAGCCGTTAAGTCGTCGTCATTCATTCTAACTCTGCTTCTGTGATAAGCAGTGCATGAGAAATACAAGAAAAAATATCCGATAGAAAATTGGATGGGTTCACTCTCCCGGAGTCGTCTCACCATAAACTGTCATAGCACCATCACGGTGGCCAGTGAAATGGGTCGATCGCGAAGGCAAAAAAAGCGCCTAAAGGGTTTAAAGCGGAAAAGTGAAATCGATTTCACCTGCCAATGTACTGGAAGATGACATGTAAACTGCGGACTCTTGACGTCTTCAGCTAAAGCAATTCTTGGTCGTGGGAGTTGAGAATGAAGATGTTCTTTGCAAGGGCTTTGTGTTTGCAGCTGCTGTGCTCAGTCGTCTTCTCCAAACCAAGGGTCAACAAATGATGTAACCATTACTCGGTTAGCCTTCATCAGCAAATCTTGGTTTTCTGGATCACAAAATGGCACTGTAGGATCCTAGCCGATGCTATGGAGTGCTAGTACAATGTCAGCTAGATGCCCATAGTACCATAGCAAAGATATATTAGCTGGGCATCTCTATGTAATGCCCACAGCATCGGCTAGTTCACCCACGACTTGATGTTTGAAGTTGTTTCATACTCGAGTACACTGAAAGAGCAGCATTCACCTTCAGAATCACATCGAGCAACATTATTCATCAAAGTATATCGTACAATTGCATATCTTCTAACATGCGTGATGTTACTTACGCGGGTAGATATAAACAAACGCCGAAACCGATAAGTAGTTGTAATACAGAGATCAGAGAGAAAGGATAAATATTAATACTTAGGCAATGATATAGGCGCCATGCCAAGTTGGTCTAGCACCACGGCTCAGTTAATTCCAGAAGCGCGATACCGTTTCGGTTCAATTGATTCCTATGATGGGCAGTATGTCAATACCTGAGCTAAAGCGACATGAATACGCACAACACCCACGGTTGGTCCAAGCGGCTTTCCAAGATCCTCGACTTCAATTCCCTTACCATGCCTCTTCTGAGGAATATCGTCGAGTTTTCCTTCCTCCGCAGCACCCATAGACTTCGCATATCCAGCCGAAGGTGCATCCGATTTACCTGCTGAGTTAGGGGCGTCTCCAACGTTGGCAGCATAGGGCGTATCGCCACGCCTGTTTGAAGAACACTCGGAACGCGTCTGTGGGGAGAGATGGGGCACTCCACGAAGGGTGTTCGAGGTCGTATGGATCGGGTCATCAGCTAAAGTTGAAGACATTAGTCAGTTAAAGCGCAATAATAACTGGATGACGAACCTTTTGCAGCCCTCATGTGATCGGTATAGATACGGTCTTGAACCAACTCCGACATCTGGGCATTGGAAGGGTACCCAGGGAGAGTCCCCTCCTCATCCGCCTGCGTGGTCGACTCCAATGGAGAAAGGGAGTATTCAGTCTTAAGAGACGCAGGCATGCCACCGGATGACCAGGCCTTAGTTTGAGCGGGAGTGTGAGGATAAGTCGCTAGAGGTCCTGATCGTAATGAGCATCTTGATAAGCCGAGAACTGAAACAGTAACAACACACTTTTCTTGCCTGCCTTCTTCTCGTCAGGCAGAACAGCGACTCCAACCTCCATATTCCCTCCAGGTAAGCTCCCAACCCCAACATGATGCGGGCCGGATGGTGTCTCCGTCGAGGGCATCTCCTCATGCTTCCACTCTTCAGGAGTCATCGCCACCGCCTCCTCCGAATTCGGGCCGGGGAGGGACCCGACGCCAAAGTGGTGCGGAGCGGAAGGCCTCTCCGTCGTCGGCATTTCCTCGTGCTTCCACTCCTCCGGCGTCATCGCAACCTCCTCATCGGTGTTCGGGCCGGGCAGCGAGCCAACCCCGAAGCGGTGCGGGGGCCCCGGGTGCTCACGGGTGGGCAGCTCAGGAGGCGAGAGCTGGCGCTGCGCGACAGAGGCGCCCTGCGCGTGTCGTTGCACAGGGCCCTTGTGCGGCCGCGTGGTAGATAGCCCACTCACCTTAGCGCCTCCACCACGCTTGGTAGTCTCGTCCTTGGTCTCGCCTGCTGTGAGAGAGGGAATAAAAATTGCCCCATTAACCCAAACTACCTCATGACGAGGAAAAGAATAATCACGCACACAAATACGCGCCGACGTCGTGCATCGTGTCCCGCGCATAGTGGTACATCTCTTCGGCCTTCTCCTCCGCCATATGCATGATGTCCCCTGCGCCGGAGGCCTGCTTAAGCGAGGATGCGCCCGGGCCAGTTGAGCTTAATCGCTGGTATCCGAGTCCTAATGCATCGTACATGTTACGGTCTGTGTCACTTTGGGCTGTCTGGGCCTTGGGAGTCTGCAGGTACGGCTTCCCACCAGTGTTCGTATAGATCGCCTGGTCGCCCTGACTGTCGAAAGTGCTGTGGAACTGGGGATCCGTCGCCTGCGGAACCTTCACATTCTGCTGCTGGCCCTTCTGCGCCTGGTTATTCGCCTTCGTGTCGTGCTGTAGCTGGTTTCCGCCAGTAGTAAGTGACTGCTCATCCGCGCCGAGGCCGCGCTGCTGATCTTTGCTCGCCTTGGGGGTCTGCGGGTACGGCTTCCCGCCACTAGTCGTATAGATCGCCTCGTCCCCCTGGTTGTCGAAGGTACTATGGAACTGGGGATCCGACGCCTGAGGGACTTTCACGTTCTGCTGGGACTTGTGCGCCTGCTTGTTGGGTCCAGGAGCATGCTTCCCGCTCCCAGTAGCGTAGATCGCCTCGTTCCCCTGGTCATCGTAGGTGCTGTAGAACTGCGACTCCGTCGACTGTGAGGACTTGTGGGTCTGCGCTTGCTTATTCGCTTTGACGCCCTGCTGCAGCTGTTTCCCACCCGTAGTAACGTGAATTGCCTCGTTGGTGGTCTGCGGGTACAGTTTGCCCCCAGTGGTGGTGTAGGTCACCTCATCACCCTGGCTATCAAAGGTGGTGTGGAACTGGGGGTCTGACGGCTGGTGCACCTGGACCTTCTGCTGCTGCTGCTGGCCCTTCTGCATGTGCTTATTTACATTAGAGCCATGTTGCAACTGCTGCCCGCCGGCGGTGGTGGCGTAGATGGCCTCGTTCCCTTGAGCGTCGTAGGTGCTGTGGAACTGAGGCTGTGATGTCTGCTTGCTGATATTGGGAGCTAGCTGCGGGGGCGGCTTGCCACCGGTGGTGTACATTGCCTCGTTGCCCTGGCTGTCATAGGTGCCATGGAACTGAGGCAAAGGCTCTGTGGTGTTGGAGTTGAGCAGGGGGTTGATGCCTTGGCCCGAAGTCGCTGTCATTGAAGCGTGTGCACCTTTATTTGAAGCTGGGTAAGGGGATTAGCGTAGGTGTCGGGTGAATGGCAAGAGAAAATCAAGGAAGAATGGATGGAAAAGAATGTGAAATAGAATGTGAAATAGAATGTGATAATACAAGTTCGATCATGAAATGCCTTTCAATAGGAATAGTGAAGCCCAACCACACCGTACGACGTCAATGGTTAACATCGAACAGATAATGAGGCCCAAAGGCATCGCCAGGCGCGCGACACCACCACAAAGACGACGAGAACACCAGAAACAAAAAAAAAAATTACACCCAGGGCTGACACAGAAGCGAGAAGGCCCAACGCCTGTACCCCTCAATCGACGAACAACGCTGGTAGCCGCCAACTAACGACGAGGCACCAAAACGACGATACCAACTAAGGGGGCGGGCATATGACAGCGCCTCATACCGCCAACCTATGACAAAAGCCAACGCCGCCTACACACAGCGAGGGCAGCGAAAGCCATCAATGAACGCAGGGAAAAAGACGCCGCTGGGGACGACAATGCCGTCAAACGATGACAGGTTGCTTGGCCATCTGTTGACTCGAAAACAACCTCAACAATTGAACGAGCACAAGCAGACTGACGAGCGACTACAGAACCACTGCGACGACGCGATCGAATGAAGGCAGCCACACTCGCGGCGACGGCGATGGCCTCGACAGACCACCACGATACCACGTCGGCACAAAAATCATGACATGACCTAGTGGGCAAAACACCGCCTCGAGATGAGTAGGACGCGCATCCACATAGGACGATACCCCTGGAAACATATACGACATCTCCAGACGAGCAACGCAACGCTCGCAGAAGTGCACGACGATTCTGCCAGACGACAACGGCAACAGCGATGATATCACACATTCCTCGCCAACATAAAACAAAGATCATCCTCGCTATCAAAAGAGGGCAAAAATACCGCGGCCTCCTAACCAACAAAAGACACACGAGCTGGCATTGAAGTCAGACAGCGCAGCGAATGCCCACACGCTATAACCACGTCAACGATACCGGGAAAAAGACGAGAAAGGTAGCGCCAGCGTGATGATGTGCCCGTCGATGACGACGATGACGAATAACTGAACGAGCAAGATTCGAAACGCCCACCAACAGGAGGTGAAAGAAAGTACAAATCCGCCAACAGGTGATCGAACCCCTGCCGAAGAATTTGGCGAGACGATAGATTGGGAAGGGAAATCCCCGCCAACGATGAAGAGGGGCTCATCACCGATGAGGAGGAAAACAGATAACATAACTGCGCCGACAGCGTCGATGAATAGGAGCGCGAACGAGCAAAATAACTCTCCATCAAGACTTCGATAAGAGAACGCCACTCCCATCGACAACCCCCGCCACGGCGGGGAGAGCGGCACCCTCTCCCGCGCCATGCGAGGAAAGAAGAAAGAGTTGAAAGCAAGAACGCCCCAGGAATCAAATGAAAGATAAAAACTAAAAATTTAACTCACATTTCCCCTTCTTCCCATCACCCACCGGGCTCCCAGGGCGCGTATCAGGCAGCAGCGCGACGCCCGCCTCGTTCTTGTTGCCGGGGAGGGAGCCGACACCCGCGTGGTGCGAGATACTGGGAATCTCTTCGATGGGGAGCTCGACGGGGGTGTGGAGCGCTAGAGGGGGGAGGGGAGGGGTGAGTAAGAGTGTTGAAGGATGGAAGGGAAGGCATGAGGAGGCAAGTGGAGGGGGAGAGGGTCGGATGTGAAGAGGGTAGAGGGAGGGCAGAATGGATGCCGAGGAAGAAGATAAAGGGAGGGAGAGATGGAATAGCAGGGAAAGAAGCGGATAGGGAATGGAGGAGCGAGGAACCAGGACACGCGCAGGGGACAAGCATATCAGAATGAGGCACCCACCGGAATGGGTCTCAAACAGCGTCCCGTCCATCCTCCTCTCCTCCGGCAGCTTCGCAACGTCATGCTCCGTGTTCTCCCCAGGGAGCGAGCCCACGCCCTGGCGCGCGCCACTCGGACGCTCCTTCGTCGGCATCTCCCACTTCGACTCGACCTCACTGTGCGGGTGGGACGCCTTCGCGCCATGCACTGCCGGCCCATGTCGTAAGCATACATCACCAGAGATAAGATAAGGACCAGGGGTACGTACTCAGATGCGACTCCTTATCCCGTTCCTTCGTCCTCCCTGCCTGCTCAATCACATTCCCCACCCGCTCCTCCGCCCTCCTCGCCGCATCCTGTACATCCCTTACCGCCCTCCTCGCCTCCTGCACGATGTCCTTCTGCGCCCCTTCACCGCCGGGGTACGCCCCGGGGATGCGCTGCTCCTGTTTCGCGATATCGGACGGGACGGACATGGAGTGCTTCTTCGCCGTGGGGCCGGGGACGGAGCGCGTAGTGCTCATCGCCATGGAGGTCGTGGTGGTGGTGAAGTGCGGGTGCTGCCCATCCCCCCCACCGCCCCCAGAGTCGTTCATCCCACTGCGCAGGGCCCAGTCGTGCAGCTGAGCGGAGTTGGACAGGTCCGCGGGGGGTCTGCTGGGGTGTGCAGTCATTTTGGTTGTCGATTCGATAACAATTGGTAGATATGTTGGTTATGGTGTGAGTTGAGAGTAGATGGAAAGTAGAATATGGGTAGGGGCAGTGAGATATAGCATTTTGGATATGTGCAATGCTCCAAGATCTGAATAGTAGAGAGCACTGGGAGATTCGATGAAGATTCGATGGAACACATAATGAGATCGAAATAAATGAATTCTAATGAATGGCGGATGACGCACAGGCACGCACGCACGTGATGAGAGGTTACTGCATAACATGAGTAAATTGAATGAGTAAGCTCTTCTTCGTCCATCCGTTCGTTCGTTGCCTTCATGTCCTCGCCATGCCAAACCCTTTACGAACGAAGCAAGAAGTTAAACACTATCGTCCTGGATAATACATATTTAAACTGTGCCCTGAAAAATCTATAATCTCCAAATTCGCCTTGAATCACTGCCCAGTAGCACCAGGCGGTGGTCGACTTTTCTCCGTTAATGCCTTTGAAAAAACCGAGCATTAGCCAATGCTAATCGATTCATCTGCGGAGGCAGAAGGGGTTTTTGGCTCTGGTACTGCTCTTTTTCCGTATTGCCGTTCTACCAGAAAAAACTATCCGAGCCTTCAAGCGAGTTGCATAGGCCTCTGGCAAGGATGAAGACCTTGGGGGCCGTGTCTGATACGGCTGAGTCCATTTCAATCCTGTAAAAAGGGAAAAATAAATGCATCCCTTAACCATACTTATGAAAAAATGCATTATAAACCTACTACATCGAAATGCATGATACGTCTGCAATCTTACCATTTACTTTTCGTATTGCGCATCCACAAAAGAGTAGCTCAACAAATGCTTAAATACCCTTTCTTCCTTTCATTAAATACACCATTCCTTTATCGCAGCTGACTATAATAAAAAGAAAAGAAAATTAGGAGACTAGCATAGCATTCCAGCAGAAAGTCACACAAAAAACTTTAAATATGCACCGGAGTGACCACCGCAGGGGTCGAACCTGCAATCTCCTGATTCCGAAAGTTGTCCGTTGGGACTACCACAATCGTAGTCAGACGCGATGCCATTTCGCCAGGCGGCCGTTGGAATGAGTGTACCTAGTATAGTGTAAAATTCGATCGGACTAGCAATGTCAATTGAAACAATGCACTTTTTATGTTGATACCCACTGGTATTAATATTCACCCAATGCGATCCAAGATATATTGATCATTTCGTATTACAAGCTGATACAAGTCGCAGAAGAGTTCTGCTGTCGTACATTTTTTCACTTGCTTGAAAATGTGTCCAGCAACGGTTGTCACGAACATTCTCTCAGATGATTTCCATGATCAGATTTTGGAACTGAGCGGGAATAGCCGAAGTACGAGTCATATGATGGCAAAGGGCTCTTAAGGTAGACCTCCGTTGTGGCAATTTATTTTCACGAGCCCACCAACTGCCCAAGAAATAGAGCCATAGCGGATGCCTCTCATCTCGTGTCAAGAGATCGCAATTACTTCCCGCATCCAGAAGACGACATACTATAGAATCCATCCGGTGCATGCAGCACAGGTGTAAAGCAGTATATCCTTGATCGTCGACAGCATCCAACTCTATCCCATGTTGGATAAAGAATTCAACCATCGCAAGAACCCGTTCGTCACTAATTTCCGATGTGCCCACAATAGCAATGTGAAGAGCAGTCTGCTTGCTCTCCGTTCGCACGTTGAAAGGCAGCGAAGGGTCATGTTTGAGGAGTGTTTTTAGTGGAGTTATGAGACAGCGTGCTGCTGCGAGGTGGATTGCAGACCATGAATAAATCGGATCAGACTTTTTGTCCACTGTTCCACTGATGGATGCACCGTGTTGTAATAGAAGGCCAAGGATGGGGGAGGTTTCCGGGTCGTCGTTTCTAGTGCCTACTGCAAGACACACCAACGAGTAATCATCGAATGGAATATTGGGATCCGCCCCATGTTTCAGCAGAAGCGCTGCCATCTCGTGGAAGCCACCATTCACTGCTACGCCTAGAGCAGTCCAAGAATTGCCTCCCGTACGCATATTAATGAGAGCCCTGCCACTTTTCAAAATGAGCTGAGCGATAGTAATCGCCATATCCTGGTCCATACTTTTACCAGCACATTGTTGGAGGATCGTTGAGTCATTCGCCGCACGAGCATTGACATCAGCACCTTCTTCAATAAGAAGCTCACATAGGGAGGGTTTTTGAGCTTCCGCTGCGAATCTCAATGGGGTGTAACGCCGATATCTCATCGCTGTATTTACAGCGTCACGATGATACTTGAAAAATATTTTTGACACCTCCGTGCTAATATTATCAGACAAATCCCGGGCCTGGCAGCATAAGTGAAGAGCAGTACGGTCGTCTCCATCAAGAGCATTCCCATCAGCACCGTTAGCCAGTAGCATCGACACAGCTCGAAGTTTTCCCGTAACCGAAGCGCCGTGCAAAGCAGTCAAGCCATCACCATAATACCCCAATGAAGCTGCGCCGAATCCTTCGTGACCTGAAGCGACGAGAAGCTGCATGACCTTCACTGCGACCTCTTCTGATGAGGCTTTATTGGCCTTGACGTGCGATCCGGTAAGGCTTCCCTCCAGTGAAGCGTACCCTCCCATGCAAGCATAAACAAGTAGTTTGTTCCATCCGAATGAGTAGATGTGACGGAGGTAATCGTAGTTGAAGCTTTCACCATCGAGCATTCGAAATATTTCTTCCAGGCCTTCCCAATCGTACATTTCCATCAATGCTCTGAACGGGGACAGCTTCGATCCCGGTGTAATGTAAAAGGCGTTGCGCTTTGCTGCCGCTCGGAGAAGACGTATGGCTTGGTCTTTGATTTGGTCATGATCTGAGGCAAGGACATAACAATAAGCCAGAAAGACTTTAGCTTTGACATCTTGCTCAGATGAATCCAACGATTCATTGTATAGATGGCTCTGTAATGACAAAGGCACGTTGAGGAGAGGATCTTCGTTCATCTACAGTCCCCTCAATATCAGCATAATCGTTCAGGAGGCACTGAACGTAATTCATACCGCCAAATTAGTGAATTGAGACGGTGGTGAAAATGAATCAGCAGAAGACGGTATCGGCGAAGTACTGAATGCAAGATAGAGGTTAATGGTGATGATAGCATATATTCCCTAGATTCATTCACCTAGCTTTCACACCATCTCGAAGCTTCTGAGTTAGGGTGCTCAGGGTAATACGCTGGATAGGATCTGTCTGGAGAGCACCATGGATGATATCCCGGATACACTGCGGGGTATCATCCAGGATACAAGCCAGAAGATGTGTCGTTACGGCACGGCGGTTATTGTATTTGATTAAAACAACTTCGTTATCCGACATACCACTAAAAGGGGGGTTCCGGTAGTTTGTAGCCATTTCCCAAATAACGAGACCAAGCGCATATATATCTCGATAGATAGCATTTCCATAGAGGATCCACCAATCTCTATGATCCTTTGGCACCATGTCACCTTGCAGACACTCTGGCGCTAAATAGCGTGTCGTGCCACCTTCAGATGGTGATGCACTAGTTGGCCTGCTGTGACCGAAATCAGAGAGTTTGGCTCTAAACTGTCCATCGTCGGAAAGAACGACCAGTATATTCTGGCCTTTGACATCTGCATGGATGATGCCACAGCTATGAACCGCATCTAGAGCTTCACTGATATGGATGGCAAAATGGGACTTCAATTCCCAATTAATGACGGGCAAGTGCGATTCGAAAAAGTCATTGAGATGGCACAACGCAAGCTCGACGACCAGTGTCGGTTTGACTTCGTCCCCGACCTCGGTGAATGCAACTCCAAATATATGCACAATGTCTGTGCGCGATTTTAACTTGCCAAGGACACGTATTTCCTTAAGAAAAGTATCCAGGACAACAGGGCGATTGCCGGACTTGTGGATGGACTGCACAGACTCTTTTAGGGCGACAGGAACTCGCGTAGGCTCAGATATTGACCCCATGGAAGCAAACGATCCCCCGCCCCCACTAGCACCCCCTGCTCGGAACTCGTGGTCACCATATTCTTCGTTGGGCGTGTGCTTCATTCTAAAAGTACTAGGGGGATTATCATGATTCTCGAACAGTTGGCCAGCGAAGACGTTGAAATCAACACCAGCCCCAAGACGATCACCCTTCGAGACGAATGCAGCAGGGCGAGTCTCCTCGGGAGGCGCTGAGGTATGAGTACGAAGATAAACATCGTGATATGCGTATATGGGCAGACCAGAAGCATGAATCTGGTCAACAAGCTCGCCATAGGTTGTTGTAGGTTTCAGGTTGTCCAAAACCGTTTCTGAGAGTGAATTGGAATACAAATCAGTCGATACCGATAGACTGCGATCAGATGATTCTACAGGGTGAAATGTGAGGCCAACAGTGCATAACGAGTCTGTAAGCCTTACTGTCCATTTTGGATAGACGCGAAGTGGGTTGGAAAATCGTTCAGTTATCTGTTTCGTTTGCAGTTATTGAGATAGCGTTGAGGAGAAAGCAAGGAGGGAGCAAGGCCTTCAATGAAGTAATCGTGTTCATCGTCGCACACCCTTTCGGATAAATAAGTACTGGATCGAACTAAGCAATCTTTATTTTTAAACAAGGGCATTGAACGACAGCTTGAATCTCCGTCAATCTGTGCAATTGCCTCTGAGCATCCAGTATGATTGGCCAGTCAGTGATCAAAAAAAGGCAATTATATTGCCTGCACTTTCCACGATCCCCTGCTATCTGTCTTGCAACTTTCCCTTCCGACGAGTACTATGTATCCTTTGTTGGGCTGTACCCATGTGCAGTAGCAGTGTCGCTCTAGACATCTTGACCGTACTTATTCTCACCCCATATGGCCTCTAGGATGCTGTTAAGCACCCCAAAATTACTTCGGCCACTGCTAAACTATACCCATGTGACAGTCTCTCCAGACGCCTTGACCATACTTGTTCTGATACCAAGTTTATATGACCTGGGGGATGCCGTAAGCACCCCAAAATCACTTCGGCATGCTGTGCACTTGACAATTCGATACCATATCAGCCCTGGTATTATTCTTGTGTCATGGCCGCTGATAACATGCTCCAGACGTGCTATTCAATTCTTTCTCCGAGCCTCTCAGTCTCTCAACCTCTCTACGCACACAAACTACCACGTGGGCCTTACATCGCCGCTACTGTGCTACGTCTCTCTCTGCTTCAACGTCCCTTAATGGCTTCCCCTATAGATCCGATCGGTGCCATCACTCTGTTGGTGAAGTTGGGCATGGACGTTCGGGAACGTTACAAAGTGTACAGTAGTGCCAACAACGATCTAAAAAAGCTGGACGGCCATCTTAGTGCTAGCCTCTTCGTTCTGGAGACATTCCAAAAATTCATACAAAGTGGCGTACGCAGTCTTCGAAAGTACCAGCAACAGCAAATAGCCCGCCTGGTAGATCAGCTGCAAGGTGTCTTTGATAAGTATGTATGCACTTGATAGTGCTATCTTTCACTTTTGCATATATTTGTTAGCACTAACTGGCATCCTGAAACACATAGGCTAGACAAGCAAATGTCCCGTTTTCCATCTGACGCCAAGTTCGACTTTATTGGAAAGCTTCGCTGGTCCTTTGGCGGTAAGAGTGGTTATGAAGCTGTCCTCCAGGAGATGAGGGATTGGCAGAGGGATCTGCATGAAGTCATCGCTGCGATAAAGCTTCTCCAGGAGCAAGACAAGGAAGAGGAGCGGTCTCTATACAAGCAACTGTTTGAGGTGGGTGGAGAGACCATTCGTCAGGTAGATGTTATGGATGATATGGTGCATGGGCGTATCGGTCAATTAGTTTTATCTTCTGATATACCACAGTTTTTGACAAAACAGATGCTGCAGATGCCAATACCAATTCCCCTGGGATTGACATGACCATACCATCCTTCTCAGAAGTTTGTTCTGATGGTGATCGCAAGATCGTTCGTCTGGAGAACAAAGAGACGGTATATATCGAGTACCGATATTATGAAGCACGTTCCCCGGAAGAAACCCTTGAGTCAGTATTTGACGTCCGCAAACTCGCTTCAGTGCTCTGGCATGTTGATGCAGGCTCTATGCATATCCTCCGCTGCATCGGGACAAATTATCAAGAGGAGTTTAGTCGATCTCTGCTTGTCTACAGCATTCCGAGCATATCTATGCGAAGTACACCGGATATAATGTTCACACTTGCAAAGGCTATCGATGATAGTAAAGCCTTAAAGCCTTCGCTTGAGGTTCGGGTCCAGCATGCAGTTGAAATTTGCATGGCAGTGATGTTCACCCATGCAGCGGGGTTGGTACACAAGTCTATCTGTCCAGATAATGTCCTAAGTAAGTCAAAGCATTCTTCAGAGCTTGTATAGTACGAGCTCACATGAATCTGATCACTTAGTACTGCCCACGAACGAATGCAAGTAGTGATATTCTGCATCGTAATGTGCATATTGATGACCTTTCTTATTCTTCAGCTATCAATGACTTTTCCGCTTTCTTGGTAGGCTTTGATGCGGCGCGCCTAAGAGACCTATCAGCGTATTCGAAGCAACTTCCGGAGACCGATGCCCTCAAGAAACTCTACCATCACCCAGAACGACAAATTGCTCTCCAAGGTGGGCATGTCGTTCGGTTTGGAATCCGCCACGACATGTACAGCCTAGGTGTCGTATTACTGGAGCTTGGGATGTGGAAGCCTCTGCGACGATTCAACAAAGAGCTGCGCAGCCTTCTCTCTGGTTCTGCCCAGAATTTTGATGCACAAAGGTTTCAGGAAAAGCTCATCGAGGAAGCGAAAACCAATTTGGCAGGCGAGACTGGCTCAAAGTATGCAGATGCAGTGGTCTGTTGCTTGGAAGATACAATCCCACAAGGCACGAAAGAGCAGGAGATGAGAGAGGTGTTTTATGAACGAGTTTTATGCCAACTCCGACAGATAGTTGTGTGAAGGACTCGGTTTCTGGTTCCTCGAGCGCTTACAGTTTATGCAAGAACTACATATGGTGGTCTCGAAAGCAGAAATATGAAGAAAACTCCACAAGAATAACATATCACGAAGATGGTTGACGGCATTGTGTAACAGTGCCTGAGCTCTTCCCGCTGGAGACGGACAGACTGGCGCTGGTGAGATGGACATGGTACAGTGGTGGATTGGGTGTGGAATACGGTATGGACAGTGTGTACATATATGCTACATCACATGACTGCCTGCCATAGCCCACGGCTACGTTCGATCTGCAGTACCTGCAGCATATCCGTATTCGAGCTCGTTCTCCAGCGCCGCGTGCATGAGCCCGTGCAAGTCCGTGTAGTCGTGCGCTGTGTCATGCGCGTTCTATTGCTAGTGTAATAAAGTGAGTGCGCGCTGGATCACCTGCTGCGAATATAGGAAGAGCAGGTGCATGGTGGAGTAATGCAACAAGTACAGTAGGCAAGGTCGAGAGTTAGGGCTGCTTTTAGAGGATGCTGGTCTTGACGGACCAAGAGTAGGCGTGACGGTCGTGGACAAGCTTCGTCTTAAGAATTAACACATAGTTATCCGTGAATCTATGTATAAGTTGTTCTATCCTTTCCATTTTGACGATTTGATTAGCGGGTCGAAAGTAATACAGTGTAGAAAGCTCTTGACGTCGAGAAAATCACCTTTTATAATTCAATTAAATTTGCCGGAAATGGATCATAGAAAGTTGGGATTTTATAATGTAGGTGATGAGAAGCAACTTCGACAGAGGCAAAAAAGGCCTAAGGAATAGGATGAAAAGGAAAAACGTCCCTAACGGCCATAAGAAGGACACGCCCATTTATGGGCAAGGAAGACGGGTCCGTCAACAAAGATAAAGTCTCACACTGCGTGCTAACAGAGGCAATAAAGCCTACGAAGACAAAGCGTGGTACCCCTCAACGGATAGCGACGACAGCATTCGGGCACTGACCCTGCCACGCCCGCCCTACCCCGACAAAATTTACGAAAGGAACTCGAAGATACACTCACAGTTAATCCCATTCCACCCCTTCTTCACCGGACTGCTGGGCCTTGTATCCGGTAGCATGGCAATGCCCTCCTTGTTCTTGCCCCTCGGGATTGAGCCGACGCCCTCGTAGTACGAAATGCTGGGATCTCTTTGGAGGGGAGCTCAAAAGGGGTATGGAGCGCTGTAATACGGCTGTAAGTACGGGTGCACCGGGTACAAAGAGAAGTCAGGAGAGGAGGAATAAGACACTCACCGGAAAGTGTCTCAACATAATCCTTCCTCCGTTCTTCGGAGAGCTTGGCGCTACTGTGCTCCATGTTCTCTCCAGGAAGAGAGACGAAGTCCTGGCTCGCGCCGGTGGGTGCTCCTTCGTGGGCAGCTCCCACTTCAACACAACATCGCCATAGCAGTGGGGCGCGGCTATGCCATCCAGTTAGTTTATACCGCGCAGATGGGAAAGGGATGAAAGCATACCTAAATGCGATGCCTTATCCCACTTCGCCTTTCCCTTCGACTCCTCTACTGCATTCCTGACCCTCCGCCCTCCTCGCTGCATCCTGCACACCTTTCGCCGCCTGCTTTACCTCCTGCGCAATGCCCCTCTGCACTGCCCGGTTGCTGCCTGGTCCTCCGTGTCTTCCTGTTGAGGATAGACCCTGGAATCCTCATCTCCTCGTCCATAGGCGTGATATCCAACGGGATAGACATGGGGTACTTCTTCACTATGGGGCCGGGGCCCGTGTTGCTGGTAGGCAGCGGTTCTCGTCGTAGTGAAGAGCGGGCGCTGGATCGCACCACCGCTGTCGCCTACACCGCTGCAGGTAGTCCAGTCGTACAGATGGGCGGAGCTGGATAGGTTCGCGAGGGTCTGCCGGACTGCATGGTCATTTTACTTGTGTCCGACAGCTGGTGTTATGGGTTTGGTGTAAGTTAAGGGTAGTTGGGAAGGAGCGGCCAGACATGGGTGGTGAGGTATAGAATTCTAGGTTTGTGCAAGGCTCCAAATCATGAGGACTGAGAAATTCGACAAATATTCAATGGAAAACAGAACAAAATCGAAATAAGCGGATGGCAGTACAACGTTCGCAGGGATGCAGGGCTGGGACCCCGGTATGTGCCGAGCAATGTCCGATCCAAAATTGCTCTTTAGGGTGTGATCGAACGCACGTGTTCGACAGCAAACGTTGGAACGCTCGCGCCGGCCATGTGTCCGGCAGATCTTTTGTCAACAAAAATTCGATATAATAAATACATCGCAATCTCAGATTAACCATTATAAGCCATGGTGTGAAGCTCGATATAACATTCGACAATGACAATAGTGGAGAGAAAAGGTAAATAGTAATAGGAGGCACATTTCAATCAGGCATCCTGTGGATGATGTTTGGATCGCCTGGGGAAGGGTATCAAGATATTCCAAGCTGAGCCAAGGGCATCCACCAAGAATTCTGCCTGCTCACACCTGAATACTTTTACACCATCCAGATTTGATTAGTGTTGAAATCTGTGCACGTCCAAAGTTGGACCCTGCTTCCATCAGCCAAATTTCTGTTTTCCAAATCTATGCAAAAGCCTTGCATAGAAATATTAATACCAGAATTCAAAGAAGTATGAAGATGCTTTTACCTTGGCCAGTCAGCACAATCCGGTTATCATCAGTGTAGAACCAGTTTTGAGCAGGAAGACCTAGGCCAAAGCATTCCCAGATCTTTAGCCTGTTGCCATTGGCTGGGTCTACAAATTGAGACAGGTGTTTAGCATTAATATGAGATAGTAGAAGTCTCATGAACTCACTGGAACCCCCATCCAGGCAGAAGTTGGTCCCATCCAATTGTATAAGAACTTCACCACGCAGAAGGTCTGTGCTTGCCTGCCCAATGGCCCAGAATGAATTTTGGAAATTGTTGGCACACTCTGCACTGTATTACTAGATCAATGAGTGACTGATTTAATAACCCAATCAATAAGTTGGACCCACATAACAACAGGAGCACCATTGAAGTTGTTATTATCCTTGACAACCAGGCATTTGTCTTCTACACTGTTTGGGTGGAGTTGGTGGAATATTGATATGACAGGAAGAGCAGCTGAAGAGGTTGCTGTTAATTCCAGCTGACAAGGATTTTACAATTGAAGTGACAGTGCTAAATGACACAGCCATTGAGAGTATTACAATCGAAGTGCTAAACAACCTGGCCAAAGAGGGAGTGCTAAATATCTGGGCCAAAGTGGGATTGTTGAATGTTTGTATTGACAAGGGTATTACAATCGAAGTGGGAGTGCTAAACGACCTGAATGTCACCTGAGTGGAACTTGCTGTGATGAAGGCTGAAGCTGTTAAAAATGGGAAAAAAGAGTATTTGAACATCTTGTAAGCTACTTCTAAGAACAGAAGAAGAAGTTTGGCTTAAGTAAAATATTGCCATTGCCTTTATACACATTTTACACCTTCTGCCTAGAAATAGTTAAGTGCACACATGGAAGATAATGTCATGTTTTGTAATAATTTAAGCCTCCTCTACACTGAGAATACAAATCAGTGGAGAATTGATCATCCCAACTCGATGTAACTGATATAGAAAAAGGCTTGGCATGTACCATGTGGCGAGGATGTTAAGTACCCATGTTAGAAACCATGATAAGCAAATTTAACAGACATAGGAGACCTCAAGGACTCCCAGGGTAAAGCCATATATCAAAGTTAAACATGTGAAGAATATACAAGTACAGGCCAACCCATAAATTGGATAAATATCAATTAAATATCCATATGTAGGTTCTTCTTGTGCAATTTCTCATCTGCCAACCTCATGTCACCATTGTTGTGTCAGGCTTGAGTTTTCATTGTGTGATCTATTGAACTGCCTTGAGAAAACTTGCTCAAGTTTAGCCATGTATTCAAGTTATGTGAATACCATTCAACACAGAAGAAGGCCTTGATCACCTTTATGGAAGTACTGCCAAATAACTGAAAACATATAAAATAGGATGAAAAAGCCCTAGCTGCATAGTACTCGAATGGCCAGAAAATTGAGCATGATAATTCCAAACATCAGGACCAATGTTCAAGTCATGAGCCATTCCATCCCCCCACTCAAACTACAAGTGAAGCTCCACATTAAAAGGTGTGCAATCTGCCTGAATAAGCTCCCCTACTCAAACCCAGTAATCCAATGCCTCCCAGACAACTGGAGAGATGGAAACACCCCAATGGCCCCTCCCCCCCTACCCCCTAGATTATACAATAAATCTTGCACCAACCAGGAATGGACAATGCCACTCTTAGACATCACCAAACATACAGACCACCAGCATGAACATCTAGACCCATACATCTTTCCCCCATGGCACTGATCAGTCCACAGCTTCAATGGCTGCCTAGAAATATCAAAACCACCTAGAAAATTGAAACAGAAGGAAAAAACAGACAACAAGAAGGACCATGAGAACAACAAGAAAGAAAAACTACAAGCAGTCAAAAACCATAAAGAAAAGTATGCAGTACTACAGAAGAGCCACCTTGACCTAGTCATATACTCAGATGGCTCACTACAGAAAAAGGCCAGATTCTGAAGAGTAGAAGCTGCAGCAGTGGGATACTACAGAGGAAAGGAGGTTTTCTCAAAGAAGATGGGCCTAGGAGGGCAGGCAGAGGTATACAATGCAGAGATGGCAGGTCTCATGATGGCAGCAAAGCTAGCTGTAGGCTATGCCATAGGTCAAGTGCAAATCTGACACATCCACATCTTTGCAGACAATCAAGCAGCAACAGGGAACATATTCAAACTGAAACCCAAGTCAGGCCAGCACTACACAGATTCCTTCCACACAGACATAACACTATTCCTTGACAACAACCCTCTACATACAGTGACGATTGCCTGGTGCCCAAGCCACTCCAAAATCCCTGGGAATGATTGTGCAGACACACTTGCAAAAGAAGCTACCTCTTTAGCCCAAAACTCACCAGTAGGTGCAACATGAGCCTATGCATTAGCCAGGGCCAAAGACAGTATCAAACAAGAGTAGATTTGAGACTGGAAATGCTCTCCAAAAACCAGCTGATTCACACCATCCAACAGACTTGCACCATCTCTCACCCCATCTGATCACTTCAAATCCCTGAAAACCAAACACAAGATATACGGCCGCCTCCTCCAATGCAGAACAGGACACAGCTACACAGATGAGTTCTGCCAACAATTTGTCCCAGAAGAACCAATAAATTGCCCCTGCAGTGAAACCATAGAGTTGAGGGAACACATCCTATGTCACTGCGCATGTTATGAAACATTCCACCCCACTCTCTGCAAGATTTCTAGGGACATAGTCCTCAACAACGTTATGGGAACCCCAGATAGAATATAAGCCCTATCTACCTTCATACAAGCCTCCAGCACCTTCACACACACTGGCACCAATCCCACCAGACATTGACTCTGAGGAGGAGGCCTAACACCCTCAGATCCCTCCCATCTTGCATACAAACATGGACTGCATCAACCAGTGTGGCCTCCTAGGCATTGCCTCACACCAGCTCTCACCCTTCACAGTGTTCCTCACCACAGATCTGCCCCTCCCTCTTCTCCCCTTTATGCACATAGTGCAACTGTTGCCTTCATCAATTGTCAACTGAAAATAACCCTGTATATTACAACTTGGACCATGCAGCTGTACACACCTCAGACAATAAGACCCATGTGGTCCCATCTCAATACAGTTAGAATACATATGTAGATTGGTTGTCATATGCAACCTGTGCATCTTAGTACATAGTTTGCTTGTTGCACATAAATATAGAGAATCCAAACAAAAAAAAAAAAAAAAAGTCATGAGCCATTTTGGCCCTAACCATAAATATTATGAATGACCCTGGCTTTCTGGGGCTGCTTTTGTCAGCATTTTGGATCGGGCTAGCCATAAGGGTTTCTTGTTTTTCAGGGAAATTTCCATGAAATTTAGTATATTTTCACGGTTCCATACCGATTCTGGGTGCTTGAATTCTTTATATGATTGGTGTGTTGCAAATAAGAGCTACCATGACCACCATATACCGCAGTGTCGTAAAGACACGACGCTTCGAAGGCCTACTTGTAAATTGTGCCCTAAATGAATCCCTCAAAGGCACATATATGGATGCATCCGGATCGGACCTCGCAGTCGACGGAATATTTCTATACGAATTGTCTATCGGACATCCACTCTATTTTTTTTAGATATCCGTCAGCACTAGGATCGAATATGAGGTGTTTTCTGCACCATTTCTGTATGTATTAGGATCGGACCTCTGAACATTGAGTAATACAGGGGGTAATTAGGGCCGCGTGCGAGACGGGAGGCCGCTGCATAACATGGATAAACTGAACTAGTAAGCTCTGCCCAGTCCGCCCGAGCCCCATTCGTCGTCCCCATGTCATTGTCTTCGTGCCCCATTCCAAACATTTCATTGAGTATACAAACATTTATGATATCCTATCGCCTTTGAATATGTCTTCTTGAGGCCACAGATATCCAAATTAACTTATCCCGCCAATAAACTCCAAAATCGCCTCGAATCTCCGTCTGGATGCCATTTCCACGAGGAGGCCGATTTTTCTGCAACGTCATTGCAAATTCGAGCTATGAGCCAACTTATCTGCACAAACAGATGACCTTTTGGTCAAGCTGATACTTATCTTTCTTCCTAACCGTTCATATCTGGGACCTCAGTGACGACGCCACGGTGATAACCCTGTTGGCGAACAACCACTTGACAAGTTACTGATGGACCAAATACTCCAATGTAAGCTGGATCCCAAGTCTGGTGCTCCCTCACTCAGCTGTTCTTTCCCATAGGGTTTTCATACATTCTGCCCATTCCGATATCGAGGCCGAACACGACAGTGGCAGCGAAGATGTCAAACAAGTCTTGCACGCGAGGACCCCGTAGCAGTTGTGGATAGTAAGAACGTGCGTAGTTGAAAAATGTGATACTTCCCAATACAAAGCAGTCTACGTGTGCGCAAAGGTGTTATATTAGATAAAGTAAATTCCCGCGCGATGTCTTTTCCGCATGTACGAGTCTCTAAAATAGACATTCTCGGACATGAACTCACCATTCATACGGGCAGAAGTCATCGATATGAATATACGGTAAGTATGCCCACATGCGCAGGTTCTTTATTTAAATATTTCGGTGTGGTGCTTCGCTTCTTTTCGATAACTGTTAATTATAGGATCCGTGTTCGCATCTGTCAGAAGAACGAGAGGTTATATATTGAACTTCCACAGCTACATTGAAATCCAGTCGGCGTCGTTAACTTTTACCACCTGCTTCCATCTTTAACATGAGAATCGCTACAGCCCTTGCAGTTTTGGCTCATACAGTCACCTGTGTTTACGGGTGGGGAGCTAGTGGTCATGAGGCAGTCGGGTGTGCGAACTATCGATCTCTTAGGTTTGCGATACTGAACAGGGACTATTTAATGTAGATATGTCGCCATGCAGGTAGTCATCTCGTCATAACTTGCATCCCGCTTTCGACGTTAACGTGCTTGTCTCATAGTTTCTTTCTCCTAAAGCTTTGGCTTTCGTCCAATCTTCTCTTGGGTCCCAGTTTTCAGAGTCCCTTGGGCCTGCTGCCACCGTAAGGATCCAGATATCTTTCATCCATAAATTATTTCCTGATGTGGCCCTTCCATTAGTGGGCTGACGATGTAAAAGACGAAGCGGCTTATTCATGGTACGTTTCTATTAGATACGAAGGTCAACACTGCAGCTTGACCGAGATATAAAGGTCTAAGAATTTGCATTTCGTGGATGCTGAAGATAACCCCCCTACATCATGCTCCGTTTCCGAGACCAGGGATTGTGCTAATGGACAGTGCATTCGTAGGTTTCCGTTTGTCTCTTAGCCCGGATTGACGGTCCAATTTGTAACAGTCACCGCTATCGCCAATTACACCACGCGCGTTGTTGAAACGAGTCTGTCTGCTACTCAGAGACAAGAGGCACTGAAGTTTTTGGGTACATGAATTTCCTCTTTCCCCTTTTTGCCATGCTGATGGTATCTGGTTTCTTAGATCACGTCTGTCATCTTTTGATATACTTCTTTCCCATTGCTGATACCTTACTCAGTTCCTTGGAGACATCGGTCAGCCACTTCACGTCGAAGCGCTTGAGGTTGGAGGCAACGATATCAGCGCGACATGCAGTGGATCTTCTACTAATTTGCACGCTGTAAGTTAATAGCGAGCATCATAATTGATAACATAACAAATAATCTTTCAGGTCTGGGGTACGCAAACCATGTTGCAGAATGCATATAACAGATAAATCTGATCTGTAGGCTGTCAGATTCTGGTATGATAAACAAGCTTCTTCCAGCAAATTATAGCAGTTCTGTGACTACCTGGGCTAACACGCTTGCTACACGCATCAAGGTAACGTTATATTGCCATGACAACTGGAATGCATTGCGACTAACTTCAGTCTTAACACTCTTCAGAGTGGTGCATATGCATCCTCCGCTGCTTCTTGGATTTCCTGCTCCTCCACCACGACCACCCTCAGCAAGCGCACCATAGAAGACGATATCTCTGGTATCCTAAGACCTCGTGCTATCAAACCTCTGGCATGCCCCCTTGTATGGGCCACCGAAGCCAATGCATTCGATTGTGTATGTTATCATTTGCATTTCCTTTATCTTATCTATCGCAGCATGACCAATATCATTTCTTGAAGTCTTTCGTTTTCAGCTTCAAGAGTGGCTCGGATCTTTGCACTTCCAGCTACTACACCAACGCGGTTCCTATCGTACGTTATTATTCATCTCCCCTGGCAGTCTTCCTGTGACGTAGATGTTCGTTTATTAGATTGAACTCCAAATTGCGAAGCAGGGATACCGTTTGGCGGCGTGGCTGAACGTATTGTTCGATGGAGCGACCAATCTCCCTTGAGCTTTTAACATTTGAGTGCTCTGTAATAAGACGACCTGTTTCCTTGTTGAGACATCAATTGACAATACCGGACTCTGTAAATTGCTGTATGTACGCAGGGTTAAAAGTTCCCTGATTGATTTGAGTCTGCAAGAAATCTCGAACTGAACTAATGACACGGAAATTGAACTTTTGCATAAGTCGAAGAGGTTTTGGACCTGATATTAATCTTCTTCCACATTTCCCTATTATTCCTCTGCCCAAATTATGCCGGCGAAATTAGCTCTTATCACTTGCGTGGGTCTCGCTAATCAAGACATCCTTTCTCCGATTTATCCAATACTGCATTTCAAACCCAAACATGAAGTGAAAATAGTGGCTAACTGTTTATACTCGTGAGATGCATATTTCATTTTACTGAAAACTTGCCATTGGCACGGAGTAGCTCCACAAATAACTCGCATAAATGAAAAAGAATAAGGAAATAGCAAAACAAAGTTTAATGACCACCGCAGGGGTCGAACCTGCAATCTCCTGATTTGAATCCATGCTATATGCATTGAGAGTTTCGTAGTCAGACGCGATGCCATTTCGCCAGGCGGCCATTGTAATATTTGTAAGACTACATAAACCCCTCATAATTCAGGCACTCATAAACCAGGCTTCCTGAGATCCCTGTCCCCACAGATACACTCAATCATAGAAAAGGAATTGTATGTCATTATGATGTGACTAGACAAGGTTGTTTATTTTCCTTTGACTATGATAAAGATGGATGGGGGAATTCAGGCAATGAAGAGAAGAAAGAGAGTTGAGATGGAGGCTGAAGGTGACCTGGGGAAGTTCTACATGTATATAAAAGATTGAAGAGGAGCTTAGCATGAAGTGTTGAGTTGACCAACTTGTCTATAAGTAGTAGCCTATTTATAAATTTAAAGTGCATGTACAGTACAAAATATGGTGCTCCATTGACAGGTTTGAACTTTGTAAGCACTTTAATTCATAATGAAAATGAATGGCTGGAAATAGACAAATGCAAAGTGAGCCCCATGTGGATAATGGCACAGGTTTGCTGACTTCATTGGGGCAGTGTGCAAGTGGCACACTTGTGTTCCTGTTCATCCAATCCTTTCTTCCATTCCACCCTCTCTGGAGAGCCTATAATAAGGGAACTTGTCAGCACAGTCTATTCAATAAGCAGCCTGAAATGCAACTTCACACAATCTATGGCATACAATGAACCCTGGCTCTCCAACATTGCACACTACACAGGAGGAATGATTTACTTCTACTGGTGGGCTAGCAGATTTGTAGAGGGACTGAGAGTTGTCATGTTATTGCTTAAAAGTACCATAGCTGAGTCCAAAGGCATCCTGTTGGACAGAGATACACATTAGCTAATGGTCTTACAGCAACAACCATAGGTACATTCAGCAGACCAGCTCAGCAAATCAGTATTTCTATCTTTTATGCACCAGTGAAAGAACCTGCAGTGTGTTGCATCTAGACCAGGGAATGTTGGAGAAGGGATGACAAGATCAGGCTAGAGGCCCTAGTAAAGTCAGCACTTAGTGGACAGTGTCATAGTGGGAGAGGATCATGACTAACAGCAAGTCTCTCAGGACATGCTTGGCAATAAACTCCTGTGGAACACTTGGGATTGATAAGCAACAAAGAATGGCACCTCATTGAAATGAGGGATGAGGAGCACAGGCACTATCATTATGCATGATGATTAAGAGTTGGGATAAGGTACTATGAACAGAATTGGCCAGCCAAAGGCAGACACCCTGTTTGTCCTGGTAGCTGGAACAGAAGTCAACTGTACAAGGGGTAGGCAAAAAAAAAACTTGACTACACAAGGTTGTTTTTCATGTTTAAGGATTTTAAAACCCTTCCTCCCTATGTACCTGCCTAATTAGGTAACTTGGATCAAGCTGAGATAAATAATAATAATTTATTTAAGATCTTATCTATGTGCTACCCACCTGCACTTGCCCCTCACCACAAATCCTGTATTTTCTTGCAGTCATTGTCACAGAACCAGCCTCCAGATGGTTGTTCTGTTGGAATTACAAATTGCTGTCCAGATATTATGCAGGCAACACTGACTATTAGTGGACTTGCAGATCATCTATTTGGACTTAGTATTGTGGGCATTCAGCACTCTGCTATGTATAATATTTTGTTCATTTTTGTGGCTGAAGCTATGCTACTCATTCTAATGTTGCAGTCTACTTTAGTATTCTGCATTGGTATCTTTACAGTTTCTTTAGTATTTATACTTTATAATTACTTAGGGTCACCTCAGTCTATTCTACATTGACTGAGGTGAGAACTTACTGTTCTCTTATTTCTATTCAACTTACAAATTATCTTGTAGTTATTCTTCTAATAGGTTAGCTACTAAATAAAGTTTATTCTACATTGATTGAGTTATTCTTCCAATATGTTCCAAGAGTCCTTGATATCCAAGGTGATACAAGCAGAAATATATAATTAATTAGTTAATGATAGAAACAATGAAAGGCCTGGATATAAACTCACTGTCTTGCTACATCTAGGCCTGCTGCAAATAAGAATGTTGGTTTCATCAATGGCTGTATTGTGACCAAGATCAGCACATATGACAACTTTATTGTCCTGAACAGCAGCTGTTTATTTGCATTTTTGTGAACCCAACATCAACTCATCTTCCACAACAGTATCTGGAATAATAGAATCAGGGAGATCACTACCTGAAGATTCAGCATTGACATCAGGTTCTTTATCTGACTCAGATTGTGTTGAGTTCTGGATCAGCACAATTACCACCATTCATTGAGGCAATGGTGCTCAACTCACTAATCTGAAATCAGTGATGAATATTATGTTAAAATTCAACAACACTTACTGGAAAGCCATCTTGCTACTATGACCATCAGTTGTTGGTAAGAGTATCTTGCAGGCTGCCTTGGACTGCTGAGGAATTGTCTTGAAGGAGGTGACTGTTTGGGTCTTCAAAAATTCCACAGATGATCAATCTTAATGTTGCACATGCACACAGTAAGCACCAAAATGTCATGTTTAGCCTCAAATCAACCATGTCTAGTCATTTGAATGCTGTTTGGGCAAAATAATTGATTGTAAAAAAAAAACATATTTAAGGACCTCGCAGGACACCCCCCCCTACCCTGTGTTTCGGCATTTACCGGTGCTTACCCCCTGCAACTGCGCCATCCCCAGGCTCATCACTGAATTTGCCCTCAACATATCCGTATCTATATTTGCCTCGTCATCTCCCTCGACACCTATGACTCGGAATGTCTCACTTTCTGAGGTGAGATAAGGCGGAATGGAACAGAGTCTAGACAGAGAGCTTATTCAGATGTTTGACTAGTCCGCACGACTTCAAGTTTGAGAAAGCTTAATCAACAGGTTAACACGAGCCGACCGGTTCGGGGATAGTGTGACGCACGGTGCCCATGTCACGCGTAACGCATTACAGAAGACTACTTGCCTTACGCGTCTTGGCACCCTCAGACTATTGATTCATCGCTCTCAATGGCGCTCACTGCTATTTGATCCCTACGGTCCAGAGAAACGGAGAGAATGGCGTATTATATGGAGCACTGCTATCCCGGCATTGATAAAGTTGTTTCGAGACTGAAAGGGATCCGGAAAGATAATTCTGGTTTGAAGAGGGTGTACGTTCTTACGAACGCCTGGCGTTGGTGGTTATCGGATGTCTTAAAGGAACTGCAGTAAGACGGATGGGATGACATGAAGAGTACACTTGATTTGAATTTCATATGCAACGATATTGGATCCCTAACAGGTAAATATGGTCATAGCTGAGAAGGCGCAAGTATTTTTGACTACGGACGAGTTTCAGAACGCCGACAAAAACAAGGTCCAACCCGATCAAGACTTCCTCGAGAGCTGCGTCAATCCGAAAGGCGATGAAAAGAGGGGCAAACTCGGGATGATGTGCCTTCGGATCGTTGAGGCTAGTTACGGTATTCTGCCCCAGACGCGTTTCAGATAATTAGCGACACAAAGGTCGCACTGCATGCATAATGGATATGGATTTGTAGGAAATCCCAACAATTCCGTTGCCTAGTCTATGGAGAGAAGAAATATCAGCATTTGTTTCCATGAAATGGTATGGATTCGTTCTAATTCTAAAACTTGAAATTCTGTCTGCGCTGGAACCTGGTTGAGAGTACTGCCACATGCATCTGAATAAACACCATATATCTTCATTCAAACTCAACAGCTACATAATATACCTCGCTATGCTACTCAAACATATTCCAATCAAAATAAAAATCGCAAAAGCAACTAATAAGCCAGCAATCTGTCATATATCCGACATTCTTTCACCGCAGGTTCGAAATATAACCAGATTACAAAATACCCAAAATACCACCAAGGTTAAGGATAACTATAGTAAGAGTGAAGCCGAGACCTTTGAGGAGAATAGCGACATCGACCAACCTAGGAAAAACAACAGTGAACAACGGAATCAATATATGATCCTTGGGCCTCGAGAATACTTACAGAGTGCTGACAAGTTTCAGAACGCCGATAAGAACAAGGTCCAACCCGGCTAAGACTTCCTTGAGGGCTAAATCAATCCCAAAGGTGATGAACAGAGGGGCAAATTCGGGATGGTGCGCCTTCAGATTGCTGAGGCTAGTGGCGGTATTCTGCCCCGGACCCGTCTCAGACAATTAGTGATATAACGGTAGAGTTTGACTTACGGAAACGACTGGAGCAAATTCATTGGCGATCTGGGACTGCGAAGGACCAGAGCTAGTGTCTACGTTTCCTTGAAGAGCGGAGAAAGAAGAAGAAGCCGTCCCGAATGAGGACGTAAGCTGGGCAAGAAGAGGGGAGATGTTGTCTTGGGTGGCCGAGCCCGACGCAACAAGCGAGTCTATGAAGATGAATAGATACTTCTAGTCAGTAATAGGTTGACATAGATATACCACACGAAGCATACCGATCTGAGGAAGGATTGTGTCGGTACTGTTCCTCAGGTTGGTGACGACGGCGAGAACATCGGTGGTGTCCGCTCGCTTTACAAAGACGGGAGCAGGCGTGGCAGCCGCAGAGATAACACCAATAGACAGGATAGAGAACAAGATGCGGGAGGCGAACATGTTGTTTGCTGAGAGGCTGAGGCTTGGCTGAAATAAGAGCTGCTGTTGCTTCTTGGTCGATACAGCTCGAGTCCACAAGCTTTTATACGTTTCTTCGATGCATATTTGTGCAACGTTTGCGCCTTTCTGTGACAATAACTCGTCAGAAGGAAATGACGTCCTTCTCGTTATCGCATTGCCTCTAGAAGTTCTTCCATGAATACAATGATGATAATGGGTCCGCTGAGAAAATGATATCTTACCTGGGTTCATTAAGAGGACCTGAAAATACCATTTACATGGTGCAGTGCTTGATACCGCTGCTGATAAATTCACAGATCAACTTTTGTGTTCACTACAAAGGGGGCTGGAGAAATGTTTCGGTGTTCTTCAAAATTAGAGACACGAGTATCGGAAATCCTTGTTCATATTCATTGCGCTATGACTTGGCATCTGCTCGGATTCTTTAGAGGTGATGAACGAGAGATAATGCGCCATTCTTAGCTTCTCTGTGCCCATAAACACGCCAATTCATTCCCTTCACGAGGCTGAAAATTTTATCTGTTGACGACACAAAAATAGTGTCAGTTATGTCATGAGAACTAAACATACAGCCCTGGTTTATTTCTGGAAAGAAGATGATCTGCGCTATAACTGAAGATTTCCGTCATCAATTGGCTTTTCAAGGCGCTATTGCTTATAGGCATGTGGAATACATGAAGTCTTTATGCATATCTTCATAACCTAGAGCATGGAGGTGTGATTGGAGAGTAATATTGACCAATTTGTCTCTGCTTACGCAATGTGATTGATCTACGAGAGTTTGCATCAGCGTTGATACAGGATTGAACAGTTACATCAAGGCAAACCGAATCGGATAAAGTGGGATGGCGTTTTCGCGGAACGGGAGCACGTTATGTGGAGCGGATTGACAGAGAAGTATGTACACAGGCAGTTTATGGGTAATATTAGTCAACCGACGACACAAGTAAGAACAATCCCTGTCTATGACGACATCTTGTCATAACAGCCCGAGGAAATAGTTCTAAAATGAAAATGGCTGACCCGGGTCACAGGGTGCGAGGACCGGAATATATACAGAGCCGACTAAACGTCCCTTTGAAAGGAAATCTACAGGATGGTTCACGCCTCCATTATATAGGGGGTCGTTGAAGTCTTGACCGTGAAATATCCGTTCTGCGAAGAACTGAAGGCATTAATAAGGATTGTATGTATCTGAAGAACTGAAGGCAGAAATTCAAGTATTGCTACAGCGGTTGGCTATTCAGAGACATCCACAGCGGTGAGCGATGAAAGGTATGCATACGAAGCCGCAGAAGTCATTGGAACAGCTGACTGCTATCAGATTTACGGAATATGTATGGAATAGACGAGATAAGCAAATACGCTAATCCCACGAGGTACTGTTTCGGTTTCTTTGACTCTTCTGCTAAAAAGGGGGTGGGTAAAATGGTGAATGTAGTGAAGAATATCGCGCTATGTGGAGCCTACTTTGACATAGAAGCGTCTCCTGAGTCGCCAATTTTTGTGTATGTGACATGCTGTGAGCAAGCAATGAGAACATATCAGATAATGTCATTTACGGGAAACTCACAATCCCCAAATTATGACGACAAACTGTCCAAAAATATGATAGCCCCTTCTGATCATGTGCCATCAATATACGATGAACCCACTTCACGGCCTCGGTATCTATCTGAACCCTCGCTCTCAGTCCCGGAAGCTCGCAGAATCAAGAGGCCGATGTTGGGGAGCTTTCTCTTTAATTTTCTTTCATTACTTCTGATTACCATTGAAAGTAAACTAAATACAAACTAAGTGATTCCTACCGATCGATAAATCAATTTTATCCTTCAGACTATTTATACTTCGAGTTATGATCTCATCAACCAGTCCCAACGTCATGTACAGCTGTCACTCGCGAATCGCGATCTAGATGTCAGCCGTGGAAATCCCGTACATTGTCGGACGTTCAAAACCGACCTCTGAAGGTCTCGAAATTTATAACTCGAATTAACCCTCCAAATTTTCCTATTTTCTCTTAAAAAAGCATTGGGATAGCACCGGATTAATGAGAGCTTTCAAACCATCTCCGCACATTGTCGAAATTCCAAGTTTCAAGAAAAAATTATGCCCTAAAGTAAACTTGGACCCTTAATTACTTTATTTAGAATGTAATAATTAGGAAGTATCCCTGAAGGACTAAGTCTACTTCCATCTTGCTATTCTGCACATGTGTAGAATATTGTTAAGAGAGCTAGCATCATATCTCTATACAATTCAGTGCTCACCATCTCTGAACCATTTTCAATCAACCCTGACACTTTCCTGACTTCCTACTCATCTCTGGGTGTACTTAGGTCCAATCTGGTCTATTTTCATTTTCATACTTATTATGTTTCAGCTACACATACTATCCTTTTTGTAATATATTCCTCTGTGTTAGCATCCAGTTTGTACTCCTTAGTCTTTGTTATATATTCTCTTTCATTTGACCTGCTTACTTCTCCATCTTTACCAGTATGATTTAAGTACTTGCATATTTACTCTGGGTACTTATATTCCTTAATATTTAAGTACTTTGAATGTATTATACAGCTTCAGTTTGTTAATTTAATGTCTCTACTATCCTCTAATCAGTGGATAAGCTACCTCAGATTACTCTCACTCATCTCTACTTGATTAATCCCTTCTCATCATTGTTATTTGTGCTCAACTAGATCTCCAGTTTCCTGTCATATCCCATTCCAGCCATCACTTGTCACCATCCTGTCACACCTCAATTCACCACAAATTCCAAGTCCTTGCAGCCAAGCTTTGGCTGCACTGGCCATGCTACAGCCAACAACATGTTTCAGATATTCTGTACTAGTCTTCATTCTGTACTAGTCTTCACTCTCTGATTAGTTTCATTCAAGTTCTTATCTTTCATCTCCACAAAGCCTTTCAGTTAGATCTCTTAGTATTCATATGTCCTCTGCTCATCTGACCCTCTTGCCACATATTAGCTATAACCTGACCTCTACTTCCATATGCTTTGTTTGTTCAAACTGGACTATTATTCAATGGCTTATCTATAGGAGTAGTATATAAGTAGTAGTATCCAAACTGTACTTCTTTAGTTTGTTAATTGTGTCATCAATCCACTTCCTGGCTTGATATGATCCTTATACTCTCTCAATCCCTTGTCTGATACTTCAGCCACTCTGGCCAATCTTCAGCTGATTGTCAGCCAACCCATTGTTTCTTTTTGATAAGCTGAGCTCTTGCTGTTCATTCTCATCTCTGTTCTTATTATCTCCTACTCTAAATACAGGACTAGGATAGTGGGTGGTGCAGCACATAAGCTGAAGCCAACATCCTACATTGTCTAGCATCTCTAGGTATCATAGGACTCACTCCTCAGCCTTACCATCTTACTTGTCTGGCCATGTTCATGTCTTAACATTTTCTGACATTTCTCCTGACCAAATCTCTGATCAGGAAGTTGAGTATCAATCACCCTCACCTTGAAATCAGCTCACTAATCATCATCCATAAATTGGACATTAGGAATGAAGGAGGCACAGCACATAAGCTGAAGCCATCATCCATTTTGACCCTTTATCCTTGGTAGCACTTGAACATGTTTCCAGAGATATTCCCAGAGTCTCTGGTTATTCTCTCTGATCCTACCATGTATTCTATCTGTCCAGAATCTCTAGGTCATACCCTGGAAATGAGGTCATGATAGTATTAACAAACTCACATCCTTGTTCCTAGCTATCTGTTTATTTCTTTCAGTTGCACTCTTTGTGACACCAACTTTCCAGCCATTTCTCCTTGAACTACTCAGACTTCAAGATAGGCAGTGTCAGTTTCCAGCCTGATCTCAACTCCCCTTGCCATATCTGTTGTGCCACCTTGTAGGGGTTGCATATCTATCAATTTAGTTCCTCAGAACACTTAGACTCTCTCACATATTTGCCCTACAACCCCATCTTCTAGATCTAAAATTTTGGGCATGTCTCAAACTCTTGAGACCCCCCATGTTAGGGCAACCCTATCAGGATGACAAGGCTGCTAACACCAAGCTTGAGTGAAAGGGAGGAGATTAGGGAAGTGAGACATCCAATGACTTAAGGCATCCTTTAGTCAGTGGAATTCCTAAGAGATTGAAGCTGAGGCTAGCTACTAAATTATGTTCTGTCCTATCTGAAGGGCACTGCACTCAAGCTGTTCAAAACTGCAATACTTGAACCCTCTCCAGATAATACTTGGCATTCAGACTATGCCAAATTCATTATGACCTTGCAGAATCCTATAGTGCACATCTGGCCCAGGTTTGAGTGGGGATATTCAGCACTAAATGCTCTCATTTATCCAGACACTCATGCTGAAAAGATTTACCACTGTGGCATCAAGTCTTATAAATAACAGTAGGGAGCTAGATGATGAATATCTTGGAGACTGCAATTCACACTATACAATGCAAATCCCCTGGCCTGTTTTATATCGCTTCCTTATCAACAGAAAATAGACAAGGGGCATGTTTGGTGTGAGCTCTCACTTTCAATGAATACTGAAAAAATAAAGACCTAGATCTAGCTTTAAGGAAATGTGTGTATCCAGAGCTTCGTAGTCAGATGCGATGCCATTTCGCCAGGTGGCCATTGTAAGATTTATAAAATTATGTAAGGTCTGCATATGTCAGGCATTCGTAAACAAGACTTCCTGAGATCTAGGAGATTTGTCCCCACAGATCCACTTAGTCATGGCAAAGGCATTGTATATCGTTATGACGCGACTAGACAAGATTGCTTGTTTTCCTTTGGCTAGGATGAAGACGGTCGGGGGGATTCAGGCAATGAAGAGAAGAAAGAGAGTCGAGATGGAGGCTGAAGGTGGCCCGGGGAAGTTCTACATGTATACAAAAGATTGAAGTGGAGCTTATCATGAAGCGTCGAGTTAACCAACTTGTCTGTAAGTAAGTAGTAGCCTATTTGTAAATTTTAAAGCGCATGTACAATACAAAATATGGTGCTACATTGACAGGTTTGAACTTTGTTAACGCTTTAATTCATAATGAAAATGAAATGATTGGAATGGACAAATGCAATGCGACGTGCCCTTGCCTTTCGTTATCAATCCACGCTATCATCCATTATGGCCGGCAGCCACCGATGACGGCTCCCCCTGGCATTCCAAAAGCTGATCTGGGGGCAGTAACACAGCATCCTGTTGAGATGCAATCCGGTAATCTAGATAAGATCAGAGGTATTCTGCGGTACAGTAAGGGACTATTAAGGTAAATATGAATGGCTCACCTCAGTCAATGATATAATCGACTGAGGTGCCCCATTACTATTCTACGGTTTATATCCTGCTCTAGAGTGGCTATTGAAGCAAAGGGAATAGGGAGAAACAAAAGAAACATACAGAGACAAGGCCCTGCTTCGTTGCGTCATGCCTGTTCACGGTGCGATCATAACTTCTTAGCATGTCCGAGATTAGATCGTCACGGTTAGTGCTCTTTCAGTTGTAATGAAAGTTGTGATCAACACCTTTATGAAGTTTCCATTGTGCTGATGGCTTCCGAGAATAAATAATTTTTTATCAAACTTTTCTGGAATTACGACACCAGCGAAGAACAAAGAAGATCCATCAATATAAATCCACGAGCATAAGACGATAACCTACAAGTCGAAGCTCGACCCCAGTGTTGCCTTAGTGCAGAGTCCACCCATTGCATTCCTCTTGTTATTTCGCCATTATTTCTTGCTGCATCTCCTGGGCGATAGCCAACTACTATTGTGTCATCTCCAGAATCCATCGCGTATTCTCAGCTATCGAAGAAAATTTCTAGTTTCGAAATTTGAAATGAGTTATTAGCCGTTAGCTGTCAAAGTAACACTATACAAGTCGAACGTGGAATGGATCAACCTTAGCATAAGGTCGATAAATTATCGCCTCTGGACAACAGCGCAGAAAGCCCGTCTTCTCCGAATACACCTCACAGTAATCTCAGAAAGAAATCCAAGAAGCGCAAATGGCTCGTTAAAAATGCTGTTGAATAGGTATGTGGGCTGCGCGAAGAAAGTGGATGGCGTGTCTCGACGCCCGAGGACCCCTATCAAGCACCAAACAACTGCATGCTAAACGGAGTGGACCTTCTAGAGACTTCGACAGCGTTAATGAGCATAAAACGAGTCAAGATGGGAGGGCAGGAGAGGCAAGGAAGGCGTAACCAGTCTGTTGTCGTCGAGGGCAGTAGGCGAGCAAAAAACGCGTTTCAGGAAGAAGGCTGGACTAGTCAAGGGATTTCTCACCCTGTGGCTATTCTTGATCGATTGCGATAGCTTTATCCCTCATAGTCTCTCCATCGAACGCCAAGTATCCACCCCTCCTACGCTGCCAGAGCATCGACTGATACCGCTATTTCTCTAAGGTCTCCCTCAGCACCCCACGATGCTAATAATCCGTGTCCATTCGTCTCGTTCCTGAAATACAACCTTAGCAGAATCCACCAATTGGTACAACAAATAGGGTACCGGGTACCAGCGATGGTTTGGATATCCAATCTGCCGCACGTTGCAGAGAGTTAGGTGCGCTAGGGTGCTGGGTGATATGATGACAAGTATCGAAAGACGCTACAAGAGGGCTCCATATTGTCACATTGTCGATGACAGGTAAACGAGCGCGCAGACGGGTAGGAGGAGAGGCAAATGGACCGCTGAAGATGGGCGCAGGGGAGGAGATGAGCCCAATGTGTATAATGACGCAGATTTGGTGGACAGTGTGCAAGCGGCACGCTCGAGTTCCTGTTCATCCAATCCTTTCTTCCGCTTCCATCCTCTCTGGAGAGCCTATAATACGGGAACTCGTCAGTACAGTCTTTCCAATAAGTAGCCTGAAAACGCAACTTCGCACCATCGATGTCATACAACGAGCCCTGGCTCCCTAACATTGCACACTGCGGAGAAAGAATGATTTGCTTCGACTGGAGGGCTAGCGGATTCGTGGAGCGACTAAGAGCTGTCCTGTGTTGCCTAAAAGTACAATAGCAGAACCTGAAGGTAGCCTGTTGGACAGAGATACGCGTTAGTTGACTGTCTTACAGCGAGTGCCAGAGGCACCCTCAGCAGACTGGCTCAGTAAACCAGTATTTCTGTCTTTTGTGCACAGGTGAAAGAACGTGTAGTATGTTGCGCCTGGACCAGAGAGAGTCGGAGGAGGGACGACGAGGACCGACTAGAGGCCCCAGTATAGTCAACGCTTAGTGGACAGTGACACGTAGTGGGGGGACGATCACGACCAATGCCGAGTCTCGGGACATGCTCGGCAGCAAACTCCCGTGCAACATCAACGAGCGACGAAGAAAGGTGCCTCGTTGAAACGAGGGATGAGAAGCATGGGCACCACAGTTACGCACGACGATTGAGAGTCTGGATAGGGTGCTATAAACGGAAGTCAACACAGGCTGACCGGACGGGGATAGTGTGACGCTCGGCGCCCTATGTCACACGTAATACGTTACATAGGACTACTTGCGCTACGCGTTTCGGCATCCTGCATTTTCGCCGGACTCTTAATTCATCCCCATCAATGGCGCTCACTGCTATTTGATCCCTACCTCTCATTCAGCCAATCATGCCCATATAGCATATGCCCATCATCCGCAGCTGCTGCTTCGAGTTTTTTTGGCCATATAGCCCGGCTTTGAACCTCCTCCCTTTTTTGCTCTTCTACAGTCGGCCTTCTCATGGCTCACTTCTACGACTTCTTCTACGGCTATTTACAGCGACACATTCAGCAACGAAAACACCTTCGTTCTCGCGCAATATGGCTACGGATGATTCTTTTTCCATTCCACCAACTCTCGACAGGGATGCGCTTCACTACGTATCCCCGTCATTCTCTTCCGTTAAAACGTCTTATTCTTCTCTTGACTTCTTTTTTCATGCTACTGTTTCTCTTATTAGCGCTTTCCAGCTTTCCTCCCAGCTTCAGTGATATTTGGGAATACGAAAAGCATCTGCCTCAGCATGATGCTGCTATCGCTAGTGCGAGTAGAACCAAGTACCTTCGAATGTCAAACCCTTCATGGGGACGGGGTTTGAATAACGTTTTGGAGGAATCGTACGTATTACTTGGCTCAAACAGGAGCTCAGATTAACTTATCGAACCGCACAACCAGCATCATCACGTCGTATATAGCATTCCTCGCTAACCGGGCATTCGTTTTCGAAGACTATGTTTGGTCAACCCTTCCTATGTACACAGTGGATGGTTATGGTCTGCGTCCGTCACGAATGCCCCTTAACGCCTTTATCTCGGGACCGACAGCTGGAGGTCAAATGCCCGGATCCTCGCCTCGAGCAGTCAGCTCTCGGTTTTGGGAATCTATTTGTCCCCCAGAGAAGATACGTACGCTTAACACGACGAATGCTCCTGATAAGGGCGCCGACGGATTGACTATAGTTAATTGGTGGAGAAAACAACTGGATAATATCCCGGAGCCATGTATAATAACAGAAGTTCCTTACCTTAATAAAGTCATGTAAGAGTCAAAATTATTTATTTAAGGTCACCTCACCTGATTACAAGGGTTTCTATCCAGAGAGACCGGATTAGAGTACATGACCCCATTATGGCCTTCTCTTTCCACATCTCCGATTCTTAAAGACTTTATTTGGTCTCCCCTGGTCCTATCTGCCTTTTTACGAAATTCCATGCTTTTCCAATCTCCTTCGGTTCCATCTAATTTTGGCTCCGATGCCGATTCCACTCTTGGAGGAGTTGTGGCCGTTCACCTGCGTAGAGGAGACTTCAAAGAACACTGTCCCCATCTTGCCCGCGAAAAATATTCGTACCTTGGATTCAATTCCTTCCCAGGAATTCTGGATAGATTCGAACCACCGTCCGGAGAAACGGAGAGAATCGCGTATTATATGGAGCACTGCTATCCCACCGTCGAGAAAATTGTTTCGAGACTGAGAGAGATCCGGAAAGACAATTCTGGTTTGAAGAGGGTGTATGTTCTTACGAACGCCCGGCATTGGTGGTTATCGGATCTCTTAAAGGAACTGCAACAAGACGGATGGGATGACTTGCAGAGTACACTTGATTTGAAGCTTGATTCGCAACAATATTGGGTCTCTAATGCGGTGGATATGGTCATAGCTGAGAAGGCGCAAGTATTTTTGGGAAATGGGGTGCGTTTAAAGTAGCTATCAGTAACACTTCATTAATGCGCTTTACTTTTCCAGTTCTCTAGTTTGACTGCTAACGTTTTCATGCTCAGAATTGCCAAGAAACGTGACATATCTACAAATAGACTACTTTAATCACACTCGTAAACCAGCCGTAAACACTGCATTCATAACGGATATGGGTTTGCAGGAAATTCCAAAGGTTCCGTTGCTTAATCTATGGAAAGAAGCAATATCAGCATTTGCCTCGATTGAATCGCATGGAATCGCTCTGGTTCTAAGAATTGATATTCTGTCTTGCTAGAACCTGGCCGAGAGTATTGCCGTATGCATCTAAATAAACATCATATCTCTTCATTCAACTCAACAGCTGCATAGTAGATCTCATCGTGCTACTCGAAACATAGTCCAGTCAAAATAAAAATTGCAAAGGGAACTAATAAACCAGCAATCCGTCGTATATCTGACATTCATTCACTCCAGGGTGCAATGCAACCAGATTACAAAATACTACCAAGGCCAAGGGTAGCGAAAGTGAGAGTGAAGGCGAGACCTTTGAGGAGAATAGCGACATCGACCAACCTAGGAAAAGCAACAGTGAACAACAGAATCGATATTATGATCCTTGAGCCTCAAGAAGACTTACAGACTAGCAACGAGTTTCAGAACGCCGATAAGAACAAGGTCCAACCCGAGTAAGACTTTGTTGAGAGCTGCATCAATCCCAAAGGTGATGAACAGAGGGGCAAACTCGGGATGATGCGCCTTCAGATTGCTGAGGCTAGTGGCGGTATTCTGCCCCGGACCCGTCTCAGATAATTAGTGACATAACGGTAGAAGTTTACTTACGGAAACGACTGGAGCAAATTCATTGGCGATCTGGGACTGCGAAGGACCAGAGCTAGTGTCTACGTTTCCTTGAAGAGCGGAGAAAGAAGAAGAAGCCGTCCCGAATGAGGACGTAAGCTGGGCAAGAAGAGGGGAGATATTGTCTTGGGTGGCCGAGCCCGAGGAAACAAGCGAGTCTATGAAGATGAATAGATACTTCTAGTCAGTAATAGGTTGACATAGATATACCACACAAAGCATACCGATCTGAGGAAGGATTGTGTCGGTACTGTTCCTCAGGTTGGTGACGACGGCGAGAACGTCGGTGGTGTCCGCTCGCTTTACAAAGACGGGAGCAGGCGTGGCAGCCGCAGAGATAACACCAATAGACAGGATAGAGAACAAGATGCGGGAGGCGAACATGTTGTTTGCTGAGAGGCTGAGGCTTGGCTGAAATAAGAGCTGCTGTTGCTGCTTGGTCGATACAGCTCGAGTCCACAAGCTTTTATACGTTTCTTCGATGTATATTTGTGCAACGTTTGCGCCTTTTTGTGACAATAACTCGTCAGAAGGAAATGACGTTCTTCTCGTTATCGCATTGCCTCTAGAAGTTCTTCCATGAATACAATGATGATAATGGGTTCGCTGAGAAAATGATATCTTACCTGGGTTCCTTGAGAGGACCTAAAAATGCCATTTACATGATGCAATGCCCGATACCGCTGCTGATAAATTTACGGATTAACTTTCGTATTCACTACCAAGGGGGCTTGAGAAAGGTTTCTGTGTTCTTCAAAATCAGAGACACAAGCATTGGAAATCCTTGTTCATATTCATTGCAGTATGATTTTGCATCTGCTCGGATTCTTTAGAGGTAATGCGCCATTCTTAGCTTCTCTGTGCCCATAAACACTCCTTTCACGAGGCAGAAATTTTTATCTGTTGACAACACAAAAATAGTGTAAGTTATGTCATGAGAACTAAACATACAGCCCTGGTTTATTTCTGGAAAGAAGATGATCTGCGCTATAACTGAAGATTTCCGTCATCAATTGGCTTTTCAAGGCGCTATTGCTTATAGGCATGTGGAATACATGAAGTCTTTATGCATATCTTCATAACCTAGAGCATGGAGGTGTGATCGGAGAGTAATATCGACCACTTTGTCTCTACTTATGCAATGTGATTAATCTACGAGAGTTTACATCAACGTTGATACAGGATTGAACAGTTACATCAAGGCAAACCGAATCGGATAAAGTGGGATGGCGTTTTCGCGGAACGGGAGCACGTTATGTGGAGCGGATTGACAGAGAAGTATGTACACAGGCAGTTCATGGGTAATGTTAGTCAATTGACGACACAGGTAGAGGTAAGAACAATCCCTGTCTATGACGACATCTTGTCGTAACAGCCCGAGGAAATAGTTCTAAAATGAAAATGGCTGATCCGGGTCACAGGGTGCGAGGACCGGAATATATACAGAACTGACTAAACGCCTCGTTGAAAGGAAATCTACGGGATGGTTCACGCCTCCATTATATAGGGGGTCGTTGAAGTCTTGACCGTGAAATATCCGTTCTGCGAAGAACTGAAGGCATTAATAAAGATTATAAGTATCTGAAGAAGTGAAGACAGAAACTCAAGTATTACTACAGCGGTTGACTATTCAGAGACATCCACAGCAGTGAGCGATGAAAGGTATGCATACGAAGCCGCAGAAGCCATTGGAACAGCTGACTGCTATCAGATTTACGGAATATGTATGGAATAGACGAGATAAGCGAATACGCTAATCCCACAAGGTACAGTTTTCCGTTTCTTTGACTCTTCTGCTAAAGAGGGGGTGGGTAGAATGGTGAATATAGTGAAGAATATCGCGCTGTGTGGAGCCTACTTTGACATAGAAGCGTCTCCTGAGTCGACAATTTTGTGTATGTGACATGCTGTGAGCAGGCAGTGAGAACATATCAGATAATCCTAAAAATGACATATGTCATTTTCGGGAAACTCACAATCCCCAAATTATGACGACAAACGGTCCGAAAACATAATAGCTCCTTCTGATCATGTGCCATCAATATACGGTGGACCCACTTCACGGCCTCAGTATCTATCTGAACCCTCGCTCTCAGTCCTGGAAGCTTGAAGAATCAAGAGTTAAAACTTTGCCGATGTTGGGGAGCTTGCCCTTGAATTCTCTTTCATACTTCTGATTGCCGTTGAAAGTAAACTAAATACAAACCAAGTGTTTCCTACCGCGATTGATAAATCAATTTTATCCTGCAGACTATTTATACTCCGAGTTATGATCTCATCAACCAGTCCCAACGTCATGTACAGCTGCCACTCGCGAATCGCGATCTAGATGTCAGCTATGGAAATTCTGTATGATGCTTTCAGCCCATTCGAACTCTATCACCGTCTACTACCATTCCGATATCTCCACTTCACCTCTCTTCCCTGCTATTCGACTAAAGGCATGTATCGGTGGTTATTATACCCAAGTCTAGTTCAAGCAACTTCCACACATGAATCTTTATACTCGGTTTGTTACCGACAGTTGTCTTGACAGGAAAGCATGATCTCCAACTCGTGCTCCCTCTTAATGAACTAAGACTCTACCTCAGCTGTTCATCACCATTCTTCTCTCCTGCAGTACAGATTTATTGACCGTCAAAAACATTCTGCACACCGTTCGCAGGGGCGGTTCAATGTACGCAGCCTTCATGTCCCCGTCCAGCCCGACCCATATTACTCAAGAATAATCATTCAGCGTAGACTTCCTCGGTCCGCTAGATTGGAAAGACGAAAAGCAGGCGGAAGGACCGAAGAAAGGACTCTAGACGTGCTCGAGACGTGCTCGAGGCCGTTGGTGATAATGTCGCTGAGGGTTTTCTGCATCTGCTTCTTAATGAGCCCCGTGGTAAGCAGGCACAAGATCTTATACAGAAAGTCGCGCTTCAAGTCGTGAATCGAAACTTGATGGAGTCTACTCTGACGTTTACGTTGCGCATCCTAAAGACAGAGGGGTTATTCTTCGTCGACGTGAGATGCACAACAGCCTATCGTGAAACATCAGCACCACCACCAAAAGTCAGCACCCTAACTCAATCACTCACCATCGCCCCCTTCCCACCCAACACCACATCCGCGGTCCCTGAATCACTCATCCCCGGGATCCCTTGTTCTTCCTGTAATAAAATGCCACATTCTGCATGTCTACCTGGATCTGCTCCATCGTGACCATCATGTAGAAGTTGTGCGCCTGGAGGCCGATGAGTTTTGGGAAGAGGCTGCGCCTCGAGAGCATGATGTTCTCGACGATGAGATCAAGCACATCGTTGGTGTATTCGATGCGCGGAATGGGGATGTAGCAGATCTAAACAAAGCCAGTAAGGAAATGACACGAACATATTGGATAGAAATTGCACCTCCACGGTGAGCTCAAGGATGATCACCTTCCGGACATCGTTCCAAGAATTCGGCTTGAACTCCAGGTTTCTCTGCTCATCGCATAGCAGGTGCTTCGTCAAGCGTGCCCAGTCCTCCCCAAACCGAGTGTGGAGCTGCAATCGCACCAGCCATAAACACCAAAGCCACCAAAGAAACAAAGTGACGTGCTGAATCTTAACCCATAGCTTTGAACGACGTCCCCAAGCTATCGAACAGAACATCAAAGTCCCTCTATACATCTCGTCATGAAACCAGAGGTCCGATCCACACGTCTTGCGCTCCTCTGCATTGCAGTTCGCGTCAATCACGCGCCTGGGCTGGAGGAAGACCTGCACACCATATGGATCAACACTCTCATTGTATTGTCAAGGAATAGAGGAATCAAAATACCATTCAGACCCACGCGTTCACGGCCCTTAACCATGCAGCTTCTCGTCCTTACGCGTGTCAGTGATGAGGCGACGAGGACGTCAATAGCACCGAACACAACGTTCATGAATAGACCGTTGGCGAAGCGCTTGAAGAGGGTTCGGAGCTCTGAGACAGGGGGCTTGAGCTGCGCGGCGGGACATATAAGCCATTTAAATACTGGATAAGAGAGAACGAAGGGGGGAAAACGTACTATGGGATCGCTGACCACATCTCGCCCACGTGCTCGCCTTCGTCGGCTATGGAGCACCCTTCGACCACGTACTTTTTGATGGAGTCAAGGAGCCAGTGGATGGGCTACCAGTAGTTATCATGCTTTTGGCACTTGATGATGACCTGCAAAGGGGGCATTAGAGCGATGTTCAGATACGGATATACATAGCAAAGAGCGAAAAGCAAAAAGACTGAAAGGAAGAGTGAACGACAGAGAGGAAACGAAAATACACCTTCTTGCCCCCTATAGATGAGCTGACCCCTGCGCTCCTCAGAGAAGTACTTGCTCAAGAAGTTCTTCGTGTGCTCAAAATCGTCGTTGACGCGGTCCTTGTGATCCCAAGGGATGCGGCCGCTCAAGTTGCCCTGTGCGCAGAAAGGAATGCATCAGCGCATGAACGAAGCACTCATCGCTTCAACAAGCCACCTCCCGTCCCCTTCTCCTTGCTCCCACCTAGTTCTTCTGCCTGATTTACACTCTCATCCCCCCTACGCCCATACTCATCCTGGCCAAGCGCACCTCCAGCGCAGGAGTCCTATTCTTGCGCTCGCCCCCGAAATGAACTGGTTCTCCTCGGAGGAAGTCCTGCAGGGTGCAAGAAACTTCCTGTATACATACGAAGTGAGGGAACTTACCACGGCTACTTTCCCATCGAAGGTGTAGCCCGACAATTTGAATGTCGGATTGTTGAGGATCTCTGGTCGGTCGGAACCAAGACAATCATCCCAGCGGTTTCCTTCCCCAGCTGAGCGGGAAATGATTGCAGGTGATAAATACCAGCTCTGCATTCAAATTAATGGCTACCTATTAGATGTGATGCAAGACCTACCGGCAGTACGTATCAATAGAGCTAATCCCGAAATACTCTACGTGCAATCGCGCTGTTCAGGTATTGCACCGTAGACACCGCAACTTCGCACCGTCGCCGCATCTTGATGAGGAAATTTCCCGGTGATACTTAAGGAATGGCAGTGTCGTCATCTCCACTGCTTCAAATCCTCCGGTCTACACATGGGGGTCAATCGAGAGCAAAGGTTACACATGGAATTAGACCAGACCATCTCGATCGCGATAGCTTCGCCATGAGATGGGTGAGACATAGGTAGCCGCGTATTAAAACAGAGAAACACCTAGGTTGTTCATCGATGGAGGTTTCGAGCAGGGACAAGAACAAGCGAGGTCTTCCCAACGCTTCCAGCACGAGTAGCGGCAGTCATGGCGCAGGACGGCGCCATCGGATGTAATCGGCCTCAGCCATAAGATCTTATCTATTCTACAGGCCAGTCAGCAATGACGAATTATCGAACTGATCCATTACTTCGGTGTTCTATCGAAGCGGTTGATCTGCTGAAAGCCGGGCGTAAAAATTGGTGTAAGCCAACTGACACATTGCTCTCTCGTACACCGTGCTGACGGACTATTATCAATCATATTTTCCCTGTCATATAAACAGGAGGAAATACCAGCAAAAATGTCAACTTTTAAACACATCAGCAAATGCTCAGATGTCCTCGTACACCGTCGTCGGAGCCTCCAGAGGTATAGGTGTAAGTTCCTTAGCATGCACTCATTGCTTGAATTTGTTCATATACCCGTGCAGCTTGAGTTTGTACGTCAGCTCTCTTTGTCTCCATCCAACGAAGTCTTCGCCATCGTCCGTGATACGGATGCGCCTGGTCTTAAAACCTTCGCTGAAAGAGAAAATGTTCATGTTGTCTACGGCGATCTTCTGATCTCCAATAGCCTGAAAGTGAGACATTGCGGTCCTCGGATCGAGTAGCCAACTGACTGACTCGCCATATGTACCAGGAGGCAGCAGTTCAGGTTGGGAAAATCACTGGTGGAAAACTTGACGTTCTCATCAACAATGCCGCATTTACCGACCTCAAGTCCGCGCGTCTCACATTGGACGAATAGTAAATAAAACAGTACTTATGTTACTTTGCTGTCAATTGACGGTGCACTCCAGCCCTGAAGAACAACTAGAGAAAGATCTTGAATCCTCCGTAGGCAAATATTATCTTGCAGTGCCATCAAAGACTCATTTACATAATCTTAACTGCCATGACGCGGGTCTCTGCAGTACCAAGTCAATGTTCTGGGCATCGTTCGCACCGTGAACGCCTTTCTCCCATTGCTGAAGGCCAGCGCCACGAAGAAGGTTATCACGATCTCTAGCAGCCGTGCCATACCGAAATTCTCGCTGGATAACGGGCTCGCAGACGCGATCCCATACTCCATCTCCAGGGCGGGTACAAACATGGTCAATACTAAGTATGCTGTGAAATTTAAGGAAGAGGGTTTCGTGTTTGTTGCGATAACGCCGGGGATGATTGGTACGAGCGGTACACAGCATGAGTTTCTGTCAATCTTACACGGCTCACGGAGAGCTCCAGCTCGATTGTAACATGGCTGACTTGGAGAGATACAGCCAATTCGGACCAACTGTTGGTCTTAGAGCGAATGGGAGCAAAGTTCCAAAGTCTGATGACTCCAGAAATGGCAGTCGGCATGCTTCTGGGTCTAGTCAATAATTTGAAGCTGGCAGATAATGGGAGATTCATGTCTCATCGAGGAGACACGATGTGGCCATAATATTATTTCGAGGACTTGATTTAATTAAGGTCCAACAATACATATTAAGACACGGAATTTGTTATTCTGGAAATTTGCTTTCTGTACACACTTCATCTGGTAGAAGTTTCAAAACACAGAAGCAGATACAGAAAGTATCATGCTAAAATGCTCAAACAGTGCAATAGTATTTATGGATAGACTACACCACATTCTGATGCTCTGTATCGCAAGAATACGTGTCCTTGCATATGTAACACTTTGAAAGCGGATTACCAGGTGCACTACAGAGGCTACACCATTTTCTCCGTCTCACGCTAGTCCCATCTGGTCTAGTAGATATGCCCAGCACCAAAGATGCCTTCAGTGGTTTGGGGGCTGCGTCCAACAGGCGCTTCCGAGCATCGACTTCCACAATCCTCATCTGAACATGGCCATAGAGTTAATTAAGGCTGTTCATAGTGCTTGGGAAGCTCCATCATTTCCGACATCTACAACTACATTGATACTATGCCTGAACGAGTTCAGGCTATTCTCGATACAAAAGCAACATCATATATATACGGACTCATTCTACATAAACTTTAAATTTTAGTTCAAATGGATAAATTTTGGATGTGCAAGAACATACAAGGAGGAGAAAAAATGGATTGGACGCACGTGGTCACATGTGTCCCGTTACTTCCCGAGTATAAACACGGGGAGACACGTTTCCTTGCGACAGAACCTTCTCTGCTCCTTGATTACAAAGTCAGAGGCTCTCTCGTATCTCCATCTTTCGCTCGGATGCAATAATTTGCAACGGTCATCGTATAACAAATTCTCACCGACCTCATTCCTCGAGGAACAATTCGTTCCTCCCCGTCGACTCAAAGTAGTATGACACTGATGATACCGAATGAAGATCACTACATTCCGAGCCCAGATGATGTATACGCATTACGGGGTTGCCTCCTAAAACTGGTTCCCCTAGAAATAGCGGCCATAATTATCGATGAGGCCCGATACTGGCCTAAAGCTTCTTGGAGGGCAGCACCTAATGGATTCCAGTCCGATCATTGGAGGGTTTCGCAAGAAGATGGTCCGCAGTGTTACCTCCTTACACCTAGGCTTTGCGATTGGATAGATCTTGGAGAGGAGTCTTTTAAGACCAGGGAAATTCGATTCATAATGACTAGTCATGACCAAGGATGGACCACAGATGATGTGCATGAACATACCAGTAAGCTCCAATCCATATTTGCTCAAGTGGACCTCTAAACTCCTCGGATTCAGCACAGTATATGGGATCTCGGACGTGGTTCGAAGCAGCAATCGTCCGTAACTTCAGACTAGATGAACAGGAGCGAAATCATAATAGTGACGACGCGGAGACTTGTATCAAGAAAGCCATCAATACAAGAGGGCCAAAAATTACAGTAGGTCATGATGAGATACGGAGGTTACAAAGGTTAAATGCCGAAGCGGGACAAGTCATTACTGTAAAGAATCTTGCAGAGAACAACAGTGATGTGTGGCATATCCAAAGAAATATTCGAGCTTCAGGCGCAGACACCACTCATGCTGTATGTTGGACCGATGTGGATCCAGAGAATGACATAGATGAAAGGAAATCCATAGATATGACGGGAGCTGGGAGTGGGATTGGGTTTGTGCGATCGCTAGAGCGTGAAGATAGGATTGCGGTGATTGCAAGAGCGCTGGTACATAAGCATTTTCATCTACCCATCCTCCACCTCGCTCACATGTTATTCCTAGTACGTAGCCTGGATAAACCATGTCCACGACATCGAGGTCGAACTATTTTACTCTGTCTGATGTAATTCTTTACCCTCTCTTTCAAGTGAGTTTCCTCGATTCTTTACATATCTTTTCCTCAGACTTCAAAGTATTCTGTTCAGTTTCCTCGGCCTCTATTCTTCTCAAGCATCCCAAAAATTGCAACATGCGCTCCTCTATACCTTCCACGTGGTTTCGTTTGAGCTTCGCGTCGTACGACTCGAGATCATTGGAATGTTTTATGTAAGATCCGTTAAACTCAGGGATTGTTGTGGTGCTCTCAATTTTACATCATGCTCGGTGTGAGAATATCAGCCGGTTCAGCATCGTATACTCAACCATTCTTTCGCCTCTCGTCGTTTCTGGACATCATTTCTTTTGTTAGTGTTTCCCTACGCCGCGTCAATCTTATTCATTGACTTGTTGTTGAACGACTCGACTTATTTATTTCTATTAGAAATCATATTTATACACTTTTCACAGTTATTTATGCCAGTACTACATACTCAATCCTCGAAAACTTCGAGTTCGGTGGAGGCGGACGCTCTTCCCGCTCTCTACGAATAATCACCGGATCGACTCACATGCGCTGTGGGCAGTCGATCTATCCTTCCTTCTGCATTCCAGGTCAGTCAAATTTCCTGCTCTTTAGCCGAACATCCCTCAATAGTGGATAGTACTACCCTCGATGATGGCTAGCTACTACTGATGCGTCAAACACACCGATTCGATGGCTATCGATGTGATTGGTGAAGGTACCAGGAAAGAGCACCTTTCGGTCTTCCTTAAGATCAGTATGGCATTTCTGTCAAAATCATGTCCTCGACATATGCTAGGTTATACAGAATGAACTCAGGGACATTGTCGAGTAATTCCTATTTTTAATCTTTGAAAGAAGAGTTTTTCTAGTCAATTCGTGGGTCATAGATTGGTATCGCCAACTTGCTGAAGGTTATTAACAAAGGAATCAAGTCATTCACTCCACATTTATAATATTAGAGGTTGTACAGCAACTGAAGAGCGATTGGAGAGGTAGGAAATGACGCAGTGGCGGTGAGTAGTGCACTACGCCCTTAAAAAAACATACATCATCCGTGGGCTTCAATCACTCTTCCAACATTTCCACGTATACTCAGACATGCTCCACTCATTACTGGCCTGCCACCTTCGCGAGATCATGAATGGTAAAGGTATGTGTCGCTTGCTGTCTGACTCGTTACGCGTTACCTTATGCGCACGGTGCTTACCAGAATGCCAATTTGTGCAGGTTATATTATTGGAAAAAACTTGGGCATATACTGGAGTGCCCGGTTTCACTGCCGCAACGCATGCATCACAACTGTGTTCGAAGAGACTGTTCTCCGCCTATCTTTCTAATTGGTCAAGGGACTTTATCAATATATAGGGGGTATGGATACCCTTCTCAAGTTTTGGGCATTTACCGAGGACCTTCGTCACTGATTGATATATACTGTAATCTTCGCCTCGATGATATGAACTCGTTATTTGTTTATTTATTTGAATTAGGAAACACATACAAAAACTATACGGCCTTTGTGATTGTAGGACAGCAGATATTCAAGTCTTTGAAAGGCTTCGATCAACTTCAAAAATATACATCATCAGTGGATAAACACTATGGATGATGTAGGACACTAGCATTAAAAGCTATACGCATAAAAATCACCTTATGTCTCTACTTCTGCTGGACTTCCATGAAAAAAAAAATACGACATGCATTCTGTTTAAACTCTGTCTAATACCACTCTCCTTTCTATCTTTTAATATGCGATGGAACAATTAAAGGAATACTGAATTCGTTGAATCGTGGGAATATCACGCGTCAATTGCGTCAAGCGCGGCATAATCGCGTCATTTTCACCATGCTCATGGTTCAAGACCTGTGGCTCTTCGCCTGCTCGTTGTATTTGCAGGAAGGGCATAAATACGGTCAGTTGTCAGTTCCGCTACTTTCCTCTGCATGCTATGTGTATTCATTCCTTGTGACTCCGCTTGTTTTCAAAGCCGCCATCTTTTCTTTCTTCTTCCTGGCCCTTAACTGGCCCTTGCTCTCGAAATCCAGATAGTACCTGTTGTACATTGTAGCCGTAGGCTATGGCAAGCAGTCACGTGATATAGTATGTATGTACATGACATCCTGTATCCAGTTCTGCACCCAATGCACCACCGTACCATGTCTATCTCACCAGCGGCCAACCTGTCCGTCTCCAACGTTTGATGAATAAAGTGCATCTCACATATTTATGTATTGTATATACTCGTGTTCAATTAATTGTTTCCTGTTTCAGATCCTTGTTTCAAATTCGCCAAGTAAAAAGAACAGAAATGGGAAAAGAGAGTAGTGGGGGCACCACGGATTAAACGTGCGGCCTTCTAAACACAAAGTAAAAATTCAGTCCGCTGGTCTCCTAACTTAGCTATGCCCCAGACACTATGCAGTGGTTGTAAATACACACATGGGTAGCATGCTGTGTGGAAGATTACCTCACGATACATTTCACGTTGACGCAGACATAGTGCATCCAATCAAAGCCTGTAATCCTTAAGTATCCTCTGAATAAGCCGGGTTTGGGATCTTTGAATTGACATATGTGAATAAATGCATACTATATTGTGAAAAAAAATTGTTGGACCAGTACTAAGCTCGCAAATCCTTGGAGCGAACTAACATTGACTTGAACAGGGAGCGCCTGACGGAGGACCTCGCTTTGGGCTGAAATGAACCCAATGTTCGCGACCACAAATAATTATATTGGAATCCATTGACGACCAGTCTGAGTCCATGTCCATGTCAATGGAAATGGCGGTGCCACCACATGCTTGGCCACAGTGCAATGACCGTGCGCGGCGGCGCGGCCCGATCGGAGTTATCGTCCGTCGATATCTGAATGTCTATAGGGGGATTGTTTGGTTCAAACGTGCCTGCCAGACAAAATCGCGTTACCCCCTTTTTCTTCACCTGCCCAACACAAGTGTGGACGCGGACGCCCAATGCCTGTCTATTTACTTCATGAGAAATAATGACTTCAGTCTTGTCACGTTCGGCTTCTGTCCCAGAACTCCATCATCTGGGACCCGCAGGTTAGGTTCCACTACAACGTCCGGTTCGGAGGACTGACCCCCATCTTCCAGTGAACGTTACTTTCTTCAGGGAGTGCTATGCGTCTGGTGTAGTGGTGGAAATCGGATTACGTGTAGCTTCCAAAGTACGCGGCCCCTTATTCTCTGTCGGTGCCAATCCTGATCGTCATCGTTTCTCCCCACAGGACTGGGGACACTGCCAGTGCACCTGTGCTCGTCCACATCCCTGATGTCTTACGTACGAGATACCACCTTCCGAAATCTGGTAGTGCTCTTCTACGGAGACCACTAGCTACGGTCGCTCTTCTGTGAAGGGATAGGTTAGCACGACCCTACCTCTCTCTTGCCGTCTCAGTCAACGCTGACCCCCGTTCTTTCTTTCCAATAGTGCTAGTTCGAGACCTCACGACACTGATATGTAACTTCCTCCCAGGCTGATCGGTGCAGGGTCGATCACAATCAAGAAACTGGAAGCGTATCTCGATGGAGACCACCCAGCGCGCATTTCTCGCACTCAACAAGACTGCCCCTTAGCATGCGCTACATGCGACCAAAGACACACAGCTAGGTAGTACATTTTCCTTTTCGTGTTTTCTTTTCGCATGTTTCTGGCCCAGAATCGTCAGGCCCGATTATTCGAGCAGAAAGGGATGGGTATTGTCATATGCCTGTGCTCGGAAGAGACCCGCCTTGCATCATTGTCCCGTGTGACGCTCTCCTTCCTGGAGATCTCCTTGTCCCACTTCGCTGCAGCTGCGCGTTGCACGTTGTGCATGTTTAGCGCGCCTCGCACACCACGCACGGCTGGGTTGCATAGCTATGTCAGGGAAGGTGCTCCCTTTTACTTTTTTCAAGCGGAGGAGATTCGTCCGCGTAGGCTGCATCTAGGGCGATACTCTCAAGGTACATTGCGACAGGGGTCGTGGACATGGATGTGTCAAAGACGACTATCCTGTTTACCACACTTCTTTCTCTGTTTCTTGGCTGTCTATCTGCGTTTGCGCTCCGGTCTCATTTGTGCCTAGCTAACCTTTTCTCTTCACTCTCCTTCTCCCCTCCCGGCCGTGCGTGTGTGTAGGAGGGGGGGAGGACATCCGGTTTTGAGACGCGAGATTTTGAGCTCGGGGCACTGCAGACGGAGCTTTGACGTGTTCTTTTCTTTCATTATCCTATGCTACTGTCCTGTCATATCATGCTGAATGCGACGCACCGGACTCAATGCTCAATATTGGGTGCAGAAGATGCCCTGCACGGTGTTGTTACCTTCGTCGGAGGCGATGCGCTCTCGTGAGTTGTGGGGAGTGAGGAATGCTGGGGTGCGGATTTGGCAGGATAATTCAAGTTTGCTGTGAATCTTACAGAGCGTGGGTGGGTGCCAGGCACCACCACATGTCACACCATGAAGGCACGGTCCGATGGCTTCTGCTCATTGCAAATTCTTCGGATTTCCCCAAGGATGAAGAGCACGGGGCAATTATTCACTCAGAGTACGGCTCCATTTTTTCCTTTCGAGGCATGTTCCAGAAATGATAGTGCATAGGCGCAGAGGCCGCATAGTCGGTTGGGGCGCTGCGGGTTGGGCTCGACTGTTCCTGTGCGAGTGTAGAAGATGATCTTAATGTTGTTGGTACTGTTATCGCTGGGAAATAGGCTTGATGCATTCGGAAGAGTGAAATTCACGAGACATGTGTTCAGCGGGAGATGGGTTCAGTTTTCGTTGCGAATCATGTTGACAGACGATGGAGCTTTGGCGCAAGTGTCGCGACTTTTTGGCCGGGTGCACTACGATGGGCCCCGCTTGGTTTTGCACTGTTCGTCCCAGAGTGCGCAAAGACGGCGACCATGCATTAACGTACATGATCGTGAGAGCTGGGGATCGGAATAGCGGGAGCAGGAGGAGAGTGATTGCTTCAAGTTCTATCCGTGCTCTTTTTTGAGTTCTTAGGGAGATTGTCGGCGTATCGGAGTCAACAGAGCTGTGGATGTAGAAGGTATCATGCTCGGTATTGTTGTGGTTATCGCTGGCAACGAGGTCTCCAGCAACAAATGCTAGCGCATGCCAGAGAGAAAAGCATTTGGAAGTGTGTTTGACTGGAATGTGGACCCTGTTTTCCTGAGATGTCGTGATAAAAGCGAGGACATTGTTGGGTAGAAGCTCCACTACTGGGTATCCAGTTAGGGCATAGAGGGGGGCAAGTGAGATGGAAGTCGCTTACGATAGTGACAAGCTTTCCAGTCCCAATTCATCTCGCCAATTGGCAAGATATGAGGAGCATGCTCACCGGCTCATCTTGAACCATCGGGAGAGGCGTTCGTATTAGCGGGGGCTATGAACGAGGAAAAGCTGGAGCTGTGGCCTTTGCTCTCGTCTTTCAGGATGTGGATAACCGTGATGCTGGCTCCTGAATTTCCATTTATTCACGTTATCCTTTTATGCTTGGGATGGTACGAGGGAATTCCGGTGGATTTTTTGCTGCAGCTTTCAACTTCCTAACTTTGAGTCCAACATGCATTTGCGTGCTTTCCCTGGGCCATTATGACGACTGACTCTAGAGGGTCATTGACGGACAACATAGCTGGGATTAATGTTAGAATAAATCTGCCGGTCATCACTGGGGAGTCTCGAGACTGGGAGATGTGATAGTGGGCGTGGGTGTAAGTGAGATTGTTAGGTGTACCTTCAGGACGTTGATGCTTAGTGCACGCCTATTATGATGTATCCGGCGATGATGGCGGTAGAGATGACTGGGCAGTGATTGGCCTCGGGGAGCACTTCGAGCTTTTGGAGGCTGTATCACATCTGGGCATGGCATGCAGGCACAGATGTGTGATTGGGGCACATCCATGTTATCGTTTTCGCGTTGGTCGCTTTCGGTGGCGAACGGCTCAGGATGTCGCTTGCTAAGTATTGCTACCTTCTCTGGGGGGGGGGGGGGGGGGGGTTTTTTATGTGTTTGGACAGAGCCAGCACCAACCACCCGGGGTGGTGACCGTGTTGTTAACCAAAAGCACGAAAAGAAAAGGATGCCCAAAGGGT
>JASFDF010000101.1:0-61806 GCA_036937115.1 Nidularia sp. FH-822889
GCTGCAAGGACTTAGGATTATAACAGATTGGTGCATGACAGGTTGGTGACAAGTGATGGCTGGAACAGGATATGACACTACTGTACATGGGGGATTTATATATCACTAACTAATACTTCTAGAATATTCTGAAGGGATGACTAACTACTGCATAACTATGCTGAATAAGCATCTGAGTGATCTATGGCTAAGTAAGCTATGGCTGGGTGGGCCATAGCTGAGTAAGATACAGCTGAGTAATTGAGTTAGTAAGCCTCTGACTCAGAGCTGGGTTATCTATATTCCATGTTCAAGAACATTCCATGGATAAAATTTATTCCAGGAATATAGTGAACCCTGACAAATTCACTTCATGTCTACCAAACATTATTCATGTATCCACCAGAGCTTGTTGAGAACATCTACAAAGCATCACTTACAGCTAAAATTAACAGCACACCCTGAATATCAGAGTTAGCTCTAATCAATATTTGCTGGTCATATCAGGGTATCTGTTAAGGCAACACTGTCAGGATGACAAGGCCACTAACACCAAGCTTGAGCAAAGGGGAGGGGAGATAGAGGAGTGTCAAGACCTGAATACAGCCAGACAAGTAGGACAGTATGGCTGAGGAACAAGTCCTATGATACCTAGGGATGCTAGACAATGTAGGATTGTCAGATCTCGATTCCAGAAGAGGGGACTAGGGACTAGAGTTCATAGGTAACGATAGCGCTACATCAGAAAATGTCAGAAGTATCGTCGGAAGTATTTCTGACCATAACACTAGAGATAAGAACCGTTAGCTTCAGCTTATGTGCTGCACCCTTCCAATTCTTGTGAGTTCTAATTTAGTCGAGTGGTTCACACGGCGGAAGATAATTACCACAGTTGGAAAGTGTGTCGGGGGTGAACAAGATATTGACAACTAGAATCAAGTCTAGTGTCAAGGATGAGGTAAGACTAGTCAAGGTAAGTCAACTAGAAGTCGAGTCGGAAGGGGTTGGAGGGTCAGAAGTGAATTCAAGAGACTAGGGGTGATCATAGTCAATATTCGAATTGAGTCCTAGAGTACAGAAGTGAACTCCTTAAATACGAGTAATGCTAATTGTAATCATAAAAGCAGAAGTAGCAATACTATGGATATGAGGAATAATAAAAGTACATAACACATAATAAAAGTAGCAGAAACGAGGGCAGAAGTGTAACTGAGCAGAAGTGTTCATGGAAACGGTAATTGTATTGTGAGCGTCAAATAATAAAAACAATAGTTTGGAGTTTAGTGATGAATGGAAATGGGCGGAAATGTCAGGAGGTCATATTGGAGAATGTCAGAAGATATCGGAAAAGATTGTGGATGTAACAAGGATGTTGGCTTCAGCTTATGTGCTGCACCACCCACTATCCTAGTCCTGTATTTAGACTAGAAGATGATAAGAACAGATATGAGGATGAACAACAAGAGCTCAGCTCATCAGAGGAAAACAATGGGTTGGCTGACAATCGGTCAAAGGTTGGCTGGAGTGGCCAAAGTATCAGACAAGGGATTTGAGAGAGTACAAGGATCATATCAAGCCAGGAAGTGGATTGATGATACAATTAACAAACTAAAGAAGTACAGTTTGAATACTACTACTTATATACTACTTCTATAGATAAGCCATTGAATACTAATCCAGTTTGAACAAATGAAGCATGTGGAAGTAGAGGTCAGGTTATAACTAATATATGGCAAGAGGGTCAGATGAGCAGAGGACATGTGGATACTAAGAGAGCTAACTGAAAGGCTTTGTGGAGATGAAAGATAAGAACTTGAATGAAACTAATGAGAGAATGAAGACTAGTACAAAATATCTGAAATGTGTTGTTGGCTGTAGTGTGGCCAATGCAGCTGAAGCTTGGCTGCAAGGACTTGGAATTTGTGGTGAATTGAGGTGTGACAGGATGGTGATGAGTGATGGCTGGAACAGGATATGACAAGGAGTGAGAGATCCAATGACTTAAGACATCCATTAGACAGTGGAATTCCTAAGAGATTGAAGCTGAGGCTAGCTACTGTACATGAGGGGTTTATATACTACTGTCTTTATCTAGAATATTCTATGTATCAATAAATATTCCATGTTCTAGAATGTCTCCACTCCACTTCCTTGCATGCCACTTTATTGACATGCCACTAATTCTTCAGCATATGCTCTTACCCTAATTTCTGGGTTCATGCTACATCACACCATTACAAATTGATAACTGAATACAGAGAAATGACATTTTATTAGGTGGAATGGAAGAGTAGCATTTCAAGACTGGGGTATTGATCTGTCCCCTGTATAGATTCAAATCCAGAAGACAACTTCCACATGCACTGGAAGTAGCACCCGAGAGCCAGCAGCATTGCAGCATTCGAAGGTTGGTGTTCACCAATGGGCAAATGCTGGCCTAGCTACTCAAGCTTACAATGATCCCATGTTGTGTCAGGTAGAATTTTTGCAATGTGACATGGACCTGACTGGCAATGCTTGACATAACTATTATGTAAGATACAGCAGGAAAATATGGAGTATATGGAATGAGTTCTTTGAGAGGATGAAGGCTCTCTTGGACACCCTGCTCATGTATTATTGTTACTTCTACATATAGTAGCTTTTCCAGCACGTTGGGAAAGGGCGCTATTGATAAGTTACAGGAAATATGCCGTAAGGTCCGTCCATCATATTGACACCTTTTTTAAAAGCAAATCGGTCAACCGCAGAGGCATCAATGCGGTGTTAAATTGCAAGGGATGGACTCTGTCCAGTGGTCCGAAGAGCCGATACACACTTGAACTAAATTCCACACTAGAAATACAGACTTCAGAGTTGTCCAGCCCATGAAGGTAATGAGGTGTCTAGTGGACGATTACCTGCGCTGCAGCTCTTTTTATGGAAGTCTTGGATGAAGTAGATGCAGCAGATCGAGTCTTTCAGGTAGAGTATGATAATATTAGTAGTTAGGGACCGACCTACGAGGGAGAAGAAGCCTGAGCACGCGGAAAGAACGACGGGCAGCGTGGACGGCTAGAGGAGCGAGGGGATGACGTCATCATGTAAAGCCCACGCCGGAAGGAAGCGACACTGATGGAGGTCGCTGGACAGATCCCTCGTCATCAGCGTCGTTGTGTGTTCCGGTCGAGTGTGCTGTACACTCGCCTCTCCGGGTCCACGGTGCAAGTCCCTAGCTCAATCGGAGACATAGTCTAGGGCTAAATCCCTTAGGTAGGTCATAATAACGTTGAAGAAATGCTCAGTCTTGGATCGAGGGCTATCCTACGGAAATGAGAAGAATGACGTGAGGCCGCAGGGGCAAGAGGCGCTGCTGGTAGATAGTGGTCAAAAAATTGGTCGTTGACTATCGACAGCAGTGAGTTCCAGGCCAAGCACACAGTAGACTAACTACCCTAAGTGCCATACAAGTCCCCGGCTTAGCGACAGCTCCAGGACTAACAAAAAGGCATCAGAAATCTCAATTTGAAAATGAAAATTTAAATCCAGGACGCACCAGTCGTTGCCAGCCAGTTGCGAGCAGCGAAGTTTCAGTCATCATCAACACTGTCTTCCTACGAATATTTGTTTGGGACAGGTGACATGGCTTCGCAAATTGTCCTGCTGGTGCGAAATCGTTGTAATAGCACTAGTATCTCGTTCTTCCCCTTATTTCTATGAAGGTAGTGCGTCGTAAGCCACGGGACTACGGTATCTAGGATAAGGAACTCACCAAATGGCCATACCTAACTTGATCAATGAACTAACGAACCCTAGCACCAGCACTTTGAAACTCATTACTTCTACTGTCTCGTTCTCAGCTGCGTCCCGCGCTTCACCTGCACGGCCTCGTTGGAAATGGGCGCTGTTCCGCCTGTTCACATGTCCTATTCTATCTGTCAACAAGATCTCATGCCGAGACTTTTTAGGGGCGAAGGTTTCGCGCCATGGGCTAATACAGTTGAGGAAGGCGACACGGATTGGTAGATTATTTTAATGCAAGTACGACTTGCAAGGAGCTATTTGCGACAGCATTAGTCGAGGGCGTACGTAGGCAAGGTGGAGGGAACCCACTCAACTGAAGCCATAATAAGGGAAGTGGCGACGAATCGCGAAGAGATAACGCTCTAAGGGTATAGCCACGACACGCGGCGTCGTGTGTCGAAGGAGAACGCTGCGAGAGAGGGTCGGTCGCGTTCTGTGATGCGAACACGGGGGTAGTGATGAGCGGAAGCATGGACACTGGCACGGGAGGAGGGTAAGGGTGCAGAGGTAGAGGAGGCTACGGGCGAGCTGAACATGGGAGCATGAGCGGGGCAGAGGTGCTGTGAGGTGCACGTGGGTAGATGCTAGACGCTAGCGGTAGAGCAGAGCTAGAGCATTCCACCTAGGATCCGCAGCCGGACATGCCGAACACATCAATCGTCACCAAGAATTGCACCTGGCGTTGACGAAGAACAAGCCTCAAAGGCAGTATGATCACTAGGCGAGCATCAAAGTCTTGCATAGCAAACCGTAGTTCCAGGGGCAGCGCGAGCGGCAAGTGTCAAGTGAATGACAATGGTGTACGGGAACTGTCGTACCGTGGCGTCTTGAAATGAGAAAAGCGACGGTGAAGCCATGATGGTTGGCATTGGGTCAAGAGTCGCCGGTGTTTGTTCTTAGGTGTTTTGACAAGCATGTCGCTCCGAGCACCGGGGCGGCTTTGTTTTGCTGGAGGGACCCCACCGTGGGTCTTTCACTCCAACGTTCAAGTTGCCTGCGGACAAATTCATGCCAACCAACGCGTTCTGCTTGAATATCTTCTTCCCATTCTGACATTTATGCATTACTCTTAGATCTTACGGAATACTTTGTCAATACACATACCGGCACAGAACTTGTCCATCGATGTCTCGATAGCTAAGTAGTACAGCATGCGATTTCAGTACAGAATATATCGGTGACTGTATCGCAGGATCGGGTGTTCGTATCACTCTCAGGAATTGGATGCGACTGCTGACACCGGCTCAAGAATGGGAAGATATTCTGTAGGGAACTGCAGCATGAATTCTTGCAAAACGGCTTCGCTTGCGCATTTCTTTGATACTAATATCAACTTTAAAATTCTTAAGTACTTTTCTCAAGTGCTTCACTGTCCTCAACAACTCGAGTAACAACAATTCGAGATCCTGAACAAAAACAGGAGTGCGGGACCTGGCGTTTTGGACATTCTTGAGATTTATATGCTGCTTTCTTTACGCAGGTATTGGTTTGTAGAAATCTTCTTCTCTCGCCTTCAAAGTTCAAACAATCCGCTCTTTTACACCGTATTGCAACAATTCCGCCTGCTATAGCAAAAACACAAGAATTGAGACTGTGAATTCATTATTATGTACAAGAATCTAAGCAGGTATTCAACTGACCTTTGACTGCTGTAAAATTGCAGGCTCACTGCCACTGCTTGCCTGTGTGGTGGTTGTATTCGGGACTTGTATCTGTATAGTGGACAAATGTGTCTCCACTTCTTGAAACTCCGCTCTTCCATTCCATCTAGTAGGTGGATATATTAGACGATAAAATAATTGGAGAGCTGTATTGCACACTGACCCCGAAATCAGGGTAAGAGAATAAGCTGCAGGTTTAATGCTGTGTAAGCGTTTTTTTCGGACGAGGACACGGATAAGATTATACGCACATTGTGTTTGGATTGCATAAATCCCCAACCACCAGACTGGATGTGGGAATAAAAATTAATACAGCCATTAACTGTAGAGAACTATAAAGATTTACAATTATTTCTGTCGAGGAAGAACTGTATGCAATAATAAAATGAGATGGGATTCATTAATCAAGATGGAGGACAGCTAACCGTTACCAGTCCGAAAACAGCCAATAGGCTATCGATTGATACAGGGAATTAGAACTCGCGTGCGATATGAAATGGAGATATAATAACCTAGTGATAAGGCCGGTCTCTAGTAAAAAGCTGAGAACCAATATGAGAAGATATCAGGGTACGCCACTCACGGATGGTCCATAGAATTATCTTGTCGACGACAAGTGTGGTCCTAGTATATTAATCAACAATCAAGAAGGAATATTTCATATGATACCAAAACTCGAAACTGACCTTCTCAACCCGAAATTCCGTTTTCTCCACAAGAAATAACACACCGAGACAGTTATAGATATGTCAACCGCGGTAGTAAGCGCCCATGCTGATGGAAGCAGCCACTCCATCGCATCATCCAGCTCAACAATCTCCAGAATGGTCTTTCCAGTGACTTTGACAGTCCAGAAAAGGACACATCCAAAGACATACATGCTGCCTATCGAGCAGAACAGTGGCATTAGAATGTTGCGCCCGAGTTGATATATCCGGAAAGCGTAGATTAGCTACGTTCAATTAAGCATTAATCACCGTGAAAGCAAGGGTATGGGCTGACCTGGACTGTGCTATGGACAAATGGACCCACGAGTGCACTTCCTACGAGACCGGGGGGCATTTTGGCAAGGAGAAGTGTCAAAGGATTACTTGGAGACTCGTCGGAAGTGAGTTCATAGACGCCCCATTCCATGAAGACCATATATAGCATCGAGAATGTCCTAACAATGGGTCCAGATATATATGTCAGCGAGGTTCGTCGTTCAAAGGGTGTTTTCATACCATGTCATACCAACCTAACTCAGAAAAGGATGGTTAGGAAATTTGGCATGCAGATAGATTCTGCGCCGTACCGTCACTTTTATCATAAGCCTGTCCTTTGGGAAAGTGCGGTAGTATGAAAAGACTTGTGCTGTTAGTAGCCCGAACATTGCGGACGCAATTATTGCGAGGATTCGAATGCTGGCTGTTCGGGACATGACCGATGAACATCGTAGTGTTGTGAAGCGACACATCTTATATTGAAAACATGTTAACGCTCGGTCGCTAATCTCATCAAATGAAGAGTCGAGCCTTGATAGATAGAGTGTAGAGTTTAGAAATCATCACAAGCCGGTGAATTAATATTAACTGCAGCCAACCGAAAATGACGGGAACGAACAGGAAATTTGTACCAACTATTGGCATTTCAGCGTCTCGTGAATGCGATCACGCAGTGATCATGCGGGGTCGAAGGATTGACTTCTCCGTAGGGTTCACATTCTCGATGTGGTTTTGCGATGACGAAAAAGTGAATGAAGTGTTATTGCCGTAAACCGTGACAGCACCCACTCTCCAGTGTTGACTCTACTGATAGATGGTAACTAGTTTACGTTTCATGATGTATCACGGATGTCACGACATTGCCCTGCATCGACTCATAGTGGGCTTCACGGTGTTGGCCTACTCCCAAATAACTATGCATTCACTGGGTAGACAGCGTCAGTTATACCAAAGAGTGAAGATATGTAAGTGCACATGGGTAGTTCCGTCAAAAAATACATGTTCGCTGGATTCATAATAGGTTCTTGAGGTACCTCTTTCACCTAAGGATTAATGTGTCCTCCCAGGTTTCAAGACTCGAATATGAAGGTGCCCGCTAGATGGCTGTGGGTCTGATGCAGTAAAATGAGTAAGATGTGATGGCCGTAGTCACTTGAGATCCGACAAGGACCTTAAAATGTCGACGCATCAGAAGTCCGAGGAGCGCTAAGGAGTCATCGTCAACCGCTAAGGAGTCATCGTCGACCCTGGAGGAAGTTGCTATTTGTAGACTTCTGCTTGTTGTGAATTTGTATAATTGATAGGCTAGTGTATAGTACGTGCGAGGCGCTGTAGCTGTAATAGATATGCTGTCCGACCGAAGTGTCGAATAGATGAGTTTGCGATGGTGGTGGTGGGAGTTTATTTTGCCAGCGCATGGTCGGTCGTACAACTTTAGGGAGTATCCAGCTGATATTTGTTCTCGGGAGATTTAACAAACAAGTTAGACAGCCAGAGAGCCACAGGGTAGCTGATTTTCCTTGTGTAACCATGGCTCCACAAAATGATGCACTTGCCAAATTTGAGCTACCAAAATAGAGCCATGACAGCACTAGCCACAGCTATGGCACTGCACAGGAAGTCAGCCATGGTATGGCTCTGGGGTAGTGACCCTAACCATGGGTAAATTCATGGATTAGCCACAAATGCTGTTGCTATCTCCTCCCTTTCATGATACACAGTTGCTATACTCATAAGATGATTTATTGTAGATGAATGTGAAGTAAAGTATGTAGTCTAAATAGTTAGAGGGTGGAAAGAGGCTGTGTGTTAAGCAGGATTTAATGTTTCTTTGAAGTCAGACACACAAACAATATACTCAATAGTGCAATGTCAAGGTCATCTAATCACATAGAGAGAAGGGATAGAAAAGGAAGAAGTATAAGCACTGTATTGCTAGTGGAGAAACAACCAGCTCTGAGTCAAGACTGGTGTTCTCAGTACAAATGAAGTATAAATACTACCCTACACTGTCAAGTTTTGTTCCCAAATGTAATTAGGAACCAGAGGTTGTAGGCTAATAGTGCCATGTCAGAAAATGTTAGAAATAACATCAGAAGGATTTCTGACCATAATGCTAAGGTGAAGAACTGTTGGCTTCAGCTTATGTGCTGTGCCCTTCCAGTTCTTGTGGGTTTTAACTTAAATTTGGTCCACACATTGGAAGAAAGTACTGGGGGTTGGAAGTTGTCAGAGATGACTAGGAGGGATTGACAACTAGAGTCCAAGTCTAGTGTTGAGAGCAAAGAAGACTGGTCAACATAAGTCAACTAGAAGGGAAGTTGGAAGGGAGTCAGAAAGTCAGAAAGTGAATGGGACTTAGGACTTAGTCAAGGGACTAGATGGGATCTTAGTTGATATTTGGATTGGAGACTAGAGCACAGAAATGAGCTACTTAAATACAAGTATTTGTCATATCCCAGTTATGTTAACTGTTTACAACCTCTGAACTTTTTACAATCAATCCTGACACTCTCCCAACTCTCTACCTTGTCTTTGGTCTACTCAGGTCTACTCCAGTTATATTTCCATTCTGTGATTACTATGTTCAACCACAGACACTAGTCTTTTAGTAGTATATCCCTGTCACAAACATGTTTCCAGGTATAACCCAGAATTTCTGGGTAGATAGAAACATGGTAGGGCCAGGGAGAATAACCAGAGACTCTGGAGATATCTCTAGAAATGCATTCAAGCACTACCAAATATAGGGGGTCAGAATGGATGATGGCTTCAGCTTATGTGCTACACCTCCTAATGTCCAATTTACAGAGACAATTAGTGGACTGATTCAGAGGTGAGTGTGGTTATTACTCAATTTCCTGACTGGAGACCTTGTTGAGCATGTGGCAACAAGGAGAAGTTTAGGCAAGTGAAGATGACTAAGAGTATCAGAGGTAGCTAATCCACTAGAATAGAGGATAGTAGAGATGTTAAATAATTAACAAACTAAAATTCTATAGTACATTTGAGGTACTTAATACTGAAGAATATGAGTACCCAGAGTGATAACACAAAGTACTTCAATGATATTAGTAAGGTGGAGAAGTAAGTGGGTCAAAGAAAGAGTGCATATGACAAAGACTAAGGAGTATGAACTGAATTTTAATGCAGCAGAATATACTATGAAAAGGATAGTGTCTGTGGCTGAAGCATAATGAGCTTGGAAATGGAAATGGACCAGAGCACACCTGAGTAAACCCAGAGATGAGTGGAGAGTTGGCAGAGCATTGGGATTAATTCTGAACAATCTGGAGATGGCAAGTGCTGCATTGTACAGGGATATGATAGAACTTAATAGCACAGAGAGAGCCCAGTTTAAATATAAGCAATAGGAAAGGGAAGAAAAATATATTGCAGTGTATGATGCAAGTTCCAGATACATGAAGGTCAGCAGATGGGTGTTCAGTTGATGTGGGTGCCTCCAATTTCAAGGCCTATAATTGCCACTGCTCTCTTATTGGCTGAATAAACTATACAGTTTATGGAATCCCCTGAAATTGTGCCTCAATTGAACTTCCACATTGAGCCCTAACCCTAAACATTCTTACTGTATAATCATATAGTATACTCTATATTTACTCTAGACCATGATGTTGTGAGAAGGCCCTATATATGTACAAATACACATACAGTATAAACTGTATATATAGTGTAAGTAGATAGTATGGTTGGGGCCTTAACATAGACTTAAAGTGTCTATATGTAGTGAACATAGAGTCTATATACACTAATATAAGAATATGGCTGCTTACTCCACCTGAGCTCCATACACACTCCATGTATGCTCCATGTAATGTATGTGGAGTCCATGTGGATTCCTCCTAGACATGTGGCTCAGCATAAAGACCTGAATTTCCATAGAATTCCAGATGGATTCTCTATGGAACTCATGGGGGGGGGGGGGTGTAAGGGTCTCCTCCACCCATGGCAGAAGTTCATTGCTATAGACTTACAGCTCCCATGAAGGCAGTACAACTTCAGCATGCAATATATCTGTGAATGAATGGAGTGCTGTTGGATGATATTGTGAGCTATGTGGCATTCAGTGTAGTAGTCCACAGTTACTTGGTTCAATTAATCAAGTTTGAAGTTGCACTGCTGTGAGGCTGATGATACTCAGGATTCTCACTGGAAATTGCAATCTTGAGGAAGACAATGCATCTTCCAGAAGCCAGTGCACTTACAGCAAAAAAGAGCATGTTGGTGGGCAAGGAAGTGTGATCTTATTATGGGTCATGTTATTAATAGGATCCATTAGAAATGGAGATTCTTGCTGTAAGATTTCCAGAAAAGGTACTGGTGGCTCATGTTTATGTAGAAATAGTAGGTAAGCATGGCCAGGGATGGCTCTCAGACAACAACTACATGCAGAGTGAATCATGAAGCTCAAGTAGGAGGAACAGTGCACTTGTGGCTCATGATGCTTGGTGAATAGATTATTGATCATCTGGCCCCATAGAATGAATGTTTTTATGACTATATCCATGTATGATGGGTTGCATGCACATTGTATCCAAGTCCTATCTTTTGTACCAATAACTTAGAAAATAACTACCATGCAGATGGATGTAGTTTATAACCACTGCCTCAAATATCTGCTATGGATTATTTTGATCCTGTGTCCTTCCTATGTGCTATATCTATTCTTATATATCTTTATTTACTGTGTTGGCCTCCTGGATATCCTATGTATGAACATAGTACACACCAGGGACTCTCTGAGTGCCATAAAACTGCTGACTATTCCTCATAAATGCTCTGTTCAGTTGCAAACAATGAACAACTCAGACTACAATTTTTCTATTATGTATTGCTAAAAACAAGCAGTATGAGGCAGAAACATCAATCACAACATACATCAATGAAATTGACATGTTAGCAAAGCTTTTACCTATCATGTCACAAACTTGTTTCCAGGTATAACCTAGAGTTCCTAGACAGATAGTAGCATGTTAGGAGCAGGGGTGATAGTCAGAGACTCTGGAGATATCTCTAGCAACACATTTGAGCACTATCAGAGGATAGAGGTCAAAAGTGGATGGCAGCTTCAACTTATGTGCTGCAACCCCTTTGTTTCTAATGTCCAATTTATAGGTGATGATAAGTGGACTAGTTTAGAGGTAAAGACATGTGATATTCAACTTCCTGACTGCAGATCAGTCAGGAGAAATATTCAGAGACCAGAGATCTCATTGAGAACAAATAATGATGTTGAGAAGAAATTTGACTAGTGAGGATGATTGAGAGCATTCAGAGGTAGCTTAGCCAATAGGTAAAGGATAGTAGTAACATTAATTAACAAATTGAAGTACTTAAATACTAAGAAATATAGCTACTCAGAGTAATACTGCAAAGTACTAAAAGATATTGAGTAAAATGGAGAAACAAATGGGTGAAATAAAAGAGGGCATATGACAATGACTAGGGGATATCAAACTAAATATTAATGCAAAAGGATGTACTACTAAAAGGCTAGTGTTTGTGGCTGAAACATAATAATCACAAAATGGAGATAAACTGGAGTTAAGCTAAGTAAACCAGAGATAAGGCAGAGTGTTGGGAGAGTGTTGGGAGAATGTTGTGATTGATTGTAAGCAGTCCAGAGATTGTGAGTGGCTGACATGACTGGGACAGGACATATCAAGATATTATAAATGCACATAAAATTTGAAAAATCAATATTATGGATGAAAAGAAGAATTAGGTAGTGTATATAGTATGAAACTAAAACAGAATATGGGATGAAAAGATGTTCATATCATTCATGAAGAGCTGAAACAAGCTATAGTTTTTCCAGAAACAGATTGGTAATTTCTACATGATCCCCTGTTGATGGGAATCTGCTCTCTTCTCCAGCAGCATCTTGGCAATGTCTGGATAGCCATTTGCTAATGCTGCTTGGAAAGCATTTTCATAGTATCCCCCTTGAGCATGGGGATCTACTCCCTTCTTCAGCAGCATCTTGGCAATGTCTGGATGGCCATTTGCTGATGCTGCTTGAAAAGCATTTCCATAGTATCCCCCTTGAGCATGAGGATCTACACCCTTCTCCAGTAGCATCTTGGCAATGTCTAGATGACCATTTGCAGATGCTGCTTGGAAAGCATTTCCATAGTATCCTCCTTGAGTATGTGGATTTACTCCCTTCTTCAGCAACATCTTGACAATGTCTAGATGGCCATGTGCTGATGCTGCTTGGAAAGCATTTCCATAGTATCCCTCTTGAACATGAGGATTTACTCCCATCTCCAGCAGCATCTTGGCAATGTTTAAATGGCCATGTGCTGATGCTGCTTGGAAAGCATTTCCATAATATCCCCCTTGAGCATGAGGATCTACTCCCTTCTCCAACAGCATCTTGGCAATATCTATACAGCCATTGGCTGATGCTGCTTGGAAAGCATTTCCATAGTATCCTCCTTGAGCATGGGGATCTGCACCCTTCTCCAGCAGCAGCTTGGCAATGACCAGATGACCATCTGCTGATGCTGCTTGGAGAGCATTTCCATGGTATCCTCCTTGAGCATGGGGATCTACTGCCTTCTCTAACAGCATCTTAGCAATGTCTAGACAGCCATTTGCAGATGCTGCTTGGAGAGCATTTCCATGGTATCCTCCTTGAGCATGGGGATTTACTCCCTTCTCCAACAGCATCTTAGCAATGTCTAGATGTCCATTTGCAGATGCTGCTTGGAGAGCATTTCCATAGAATCCTCCTTGAGCATGGGGATCTACTTCCTTCCCCAGCAGCATCTTGGTAATGTCCAGATGACCATCTACTGATGCTGCTTGGAGAGCATTTCCATAGAATCCTCCCTGAGCATGGGGATTTACTCCTTTCTCCAGCAGCATCTTGGCAATATCTAGATGGCCATGTGCTGATGCTGCTTGGAGAGCATTTCTATAGAACCCCCCTTGAGCATGGGGATCTGCACCCTTCTCCAGCAGCATCTCAGCAACATTCAGATGACCATCTGATGATGCTGCTTGGAGAGCATTTCCATAATATCCACCTGGAGAATTAGGGTCTGCATCTGTCTCCAATAGCATGTTGACAATGTCAAGATGACCATTTGCTGATGCTGCTTCAAGAGCATTTCCATAGAATCCTCCTTGAGCATGGGGATCTACTCCCTTCTCTAGCAATATCTTGGCAATGTTTAGATGGCCATTTGCTGATGCTGCTTGGAAAGAATTTCCATAGTGTCCTCCTTGAGCAGAGGGATCTGCTCCTTTCTCCAGTAGCATCTTGATGATGTCAAGATAGCCATCTACTGATGCAGCTTGAAGAGCATTTCCATAGTATCCCCCTTGAACATGAGGATCTGCTCCCTTCTCCAGCAGCACATTAGCAATATCTACATGGCCATTAGCTGATGCTGCTTGGAAAGCATTCCCATAGTATCCCCCTTGAGCACAGGGATCTGCACCCTTCTCCAGCAGCATCTTAGCAATGTCCAGATGACCATCTGCTGATGCTGCTTGCAGAGCATTTCCATAGAGTCCCCCCTGAGCATGGGGATCTGCTCCCTTCTCTAGCAGCATGTTGACAATGTCAAAATGACCATTTGCTGATGCTGCTTGAAGAGCATTTTTATAGTATCCTCCTTGAGCATGGGGATCTACTCCCTTCTCCAACAGCATCTTAGCAATGTCTAGATGGCCATGTGCTGATGCTGCTTGGAAAGCATTTCCATAGTATCCTCTTTGAGCACAGGGATCTGCTCCCTTCTCTAGCAGCATATTAGCAATATTTACATGGCCATTGGCTGATGCTGCTTGGAAAGCATTTCCATAGTACCCCCCTTGAGCACAGGCATCTGCACCCTTCTCCAGCAGCATCTCAGCAATGTTCAAATAACCATCTGCTGATGCTGCTTGCAGAGCATTTCCATAATATCCACCTGCAGAATTAGGGTCTGCATCTGTCTCCAACAGCTCTGCTACTGACTGTTGGAGCCCTAGATATGATGCACAGTATAATGGCAGAAGTATTTTATTTTTATCACTCTGAAACCCTGATTTCATTCTCCAATGAATGCTATCTAACTGAAGCCAAGCAGTATATGAGCCTTGTGATTGAAACAGCTCCATGACCAACTGTTGTTCTAATTCTCCCAAGATTTCAGACCTGTCTGTGTATTTTGCATGATAATCCCAATAACAAGCAGCATAGTGTGAAAGAGGAAATTCATTGTTGATTTCTTTCATAGTCAATTTAACCTGATCCAATTGCAGTAGGTACACAAGACATGTCTGCAGTATGATGGTGTGGCTCATGGATGCATTGATATAAAAGTCCACAGATTTCACTTGACATTGTTGAGAAGTCAAGTATTCCTTCACAGACAGGTGAGATAATTGAAGGTTGCCTTTGCAAGTCATAAGCCTCTCACACTAGCTGAAATGACATCTATTACATACCATGTGATTCTGTAACAAGGTCTCCACAAATAGTCATTACTGCACCTGGTTTATAAAGCCGGCAATGTGAATTAAATTGTGGCTTTTCTCCATTCTTTGAGAAGTCAACAGTCACCACTTCAGCAATTTCTTGTAATGTTAATGTACGTGCAGAGAATGCCAACCACTGCAAGATCATAATAGCATTTTGCTTTTGTTGACAGCCCAATTTGGAAAGCATTTGTTCATACATTTGATCCAGACTCCTGGGAAGAGTTTGCATACATTCTTCAGTTTGTTGTGCTGTCAAACAGTGCTCCAGCTCTTCAAGACGATACTTTATTAAACAAAACCTAGATGTTTACTTTAGTGATATGAAGTACTAGAAGTAACATATTACTCACATCCCATTTGCATCTTTAATAATCTTACTAATAACATCCTGTGGCAAATTTTTCAAATTACTGTCATCTTGAATTTCAGAGTCTACATATTTTATAATGTCTTCAGAGACCATCCCACTTGTCATGTGAAGTTCAGCATAATACAGCATTTTTAGAACCTCTACAATTCCAGTATTTGGCCGGCTAGTGGCAACCAAGTGGAGCTTTGCAGCCAGATGTCCATTTATATTTCTGATCCATTTTGATAATAGCTTCCATTCAGCACACTCATCCAGAGCATCAATGATGATGAATATGTCTCCCAAGTCACCCATAATCTGCAAAAGTGTAGTTTCAAGATCCTGCAGTGTAGGCTTCTGATGACCCTTCTGATGAAGTTGGACAAGTGCAGGAGGGACAGATGAATGAGCTGACTTGGAGAATTGCCAGATAAGGGACTTAATAAATTGATTGTGCAGTTGAAACTCATCCTGAGAATTTCTTCCATCAAAGAAGAAATATGCATGTTTTGAGGCATGATCATGCTCTGCACAATATTCTTCTATGTCCTTGATAATTGTGGAACTGGAATTTGGATGCATATCAGATTATTCACAATATTTAGTAGACTCACCACAGGATTGTCTTGCCATATCCAGCTGGAAGATAAATTAGTGTGGGCCTACAAGTTTAAAAGCCAGAACCATACCCAAACCATAGATAATCAGTGGCAATCCAGCTGTACTCTTCCACTCAATGTACTGCCTATTTTCCAGGAGCCAGGAGCCAGTGCCCTCACAGTGCAACATTTGTGCAGCATCATAGGAGGTGCAGGGATCGGGAGCACCCAACCAAGCAAAAACCTCTTTCTTTATTGGGTCCTCCACTGATCAGAGAAGTATGCATTACAAAGCTAACTTTTTGCTTGTATGAAGGCAAATAAATTCACCAGACTTCTGCACCACTGCAGTGTTCAAGTCTCCTGCAACAAGAGTGACAGCACTGTTGTTCACCGTAAAGCCGCTTGCATTCTGGAAGGCATGTGCGCTCGACATGATATCCGATTTCAACCAAGTAATTCGATGATGGTGGTAGGAGAGAAGGATGGATCGGAAGCCATTCCCATCAATAAGGTCTGACTTGAGGCTATGCATCATGATGTTCGTGCCAGGAGATCACCGTGAGAGTGGAACTTTAATCCTCGATCACGTCGAGCCGGGTACACCCGATCCAGTATGCAACCACAGTTCACCTCCACTCGACCCATACAAGACGACTTTCAGTACCCTTGACTTCATGATCCTCGCGAATCCGTCGCTCCACATTTTCTAAGCTCAACTTCAACAAGTACCTGCCAGTTTTACTCGCAGTGGAAGAACAACGCGCGATGCGGTCATCTTCACCACTCTTCTGAAGACGTGCGTCCTCCAAGTCTCTCTTGCCCTCTTTCTGTTTACTAACCACCCTTTGCGATTTGCTCTATACAGACGCTGTAGCTTTTCGTGATCCAACAGTCAGGTCCGGTTTCTTATCTTTATCATCTGCCCTGGGACTCGCTCCTACGCTGTTTCCTCCCTCTGCTTCCTCCCTCTGCTGAGCTTGCTCGGCGTCCGTGCTCTTTAATTCCGCCACCGCTTGCTCGGTATCTGTACCAATGTTCTCCAATACTACATAGTTTTGCTCTCGCCTATATACTCTCACCGCTGCGCCTCTGTCGACTGTAAACCTCAAGCAACGCGCTCCGGCCTTATTTCTATGAAGAGCAGGATGTTGGAGCCACAGGTTAGTTCTTCACGTGGTGAGTTATTTTATATTTACTCTTTAGCGGTGTGTCAGGCGCTTCGGATATTGTGTTGATTGACCGGATGTTGCGGGCACTACACAATTGCCTTTGAGCCCAGAGAGTACAGGTGGAGAACATGGAGAGCGGGTCGCCGCTATAGCCGCCTTTTGTGTCCTTGTGTATCGAAGGTATAGGAAGCTTCGGCCTCCCCTGCTTGAGACCACGTAGTAGTGGAGGCATGGCGTCGCTCAGGACGTCATTCGAGATCAGCTTAAGTCATAGCCTTTCTCGCGTACACCGAAGTGGCGGATGGGGTCATAGCATGCTCATTTCCGCATCTCTACGTGTGGAACTGCATTTTTACAATTTTTTCTCGATCTCCCTGGGGTTTGCATGCGCCCCGCACCTCCTCCCTCGCTCATGGGGCACTATGCTCTCTGCTTTGCATTTGGGAAAGTTGCTACGTTGACTGTGCACGATGCTATGACTGGACTAGCTGTGACATGTCGCACCTATAGCTCTTCATTAGTCACGGCATGCATCCTCGTGACAGCGTCCCGTTCTCTATCCCGCTTTCTCCCTTGGAGCCGCCTCTTCCTGAAGTCACTTCGATGCTGCCAGCTCCGACGCCCTTCTGAACGGCCGCATGCGCACCACTTTCCACGCGTGCCTTCAGCACGTCCTCAGTGCTACCTCGGAGCTCTTGCTGCAGTTAGAGCCTACTCGGATAAGGGCTTTACGCCGTGCTCCGAAGTGGGAAGTTTCTTCTGACTAGCACATGCACATGCTTCGCGTGGTCGGATGAGCCCATCGCGTGTATATAAGACTAAGAATCGGCCCCTGCATGGCTGCATCTTCTCTGACACGTTAAAGTTGGACCTTGATTGGACAAGGGCCTCTCGAGTGTCCCAAGCGGGAATTTGCGTCAATCCCTGCTGGCAGGACCACAGCACTACTTACGGAGATGTTGGGGTTGCTGGAGTACGCGCAACTCATGACGGCCTAGGCGCGTCCGACAATGCGTAGTTCGCTAGAACTGAAACATGACCCCTGTGCTGAATGGAGCGCTTGTGGATTTCACGCGCGTTGTGGGGTGCGGAGGTGTGTTTTGTCTAGTTCCGAGTGGATATGTCTATATTGTGAGAACATACGAGCAAGTCAGCGGTCGGTGGTGTCGATGTAGAGTTAGTGTCTCCTGGGTGAGACAAATGCTGGGGGTATGCTGAGGGCTGGGGAGTTACCCATATGCGTAAAGAGACATGTATCAATTAGTAGGAGTGATATAATTTACGTCTTAAATATCAATATTTTCTGTGATCGGCAGCTTGTACATCATATGCAGTTGAGATGTCTTTATTCAGCGAAGTTCCTACTAGTATCGTACAGATCACTCGCGGGACAATCTTCCTACAGCCTTCTTTGCACGGGTGGAGGGTTCGCGGTCACTCATACCATTCCTAGAAGTTCCTGCCTTTTGCATACGTGATGCCGCGTCATTTACGAGCACATAGTGTCTGGAATGTATAACTCACCTGGACCAAAACATTGCTCGAGAGATCACGTTCAACATCGAGACACTCGGGCTGCATCCCGTGGTGCGCTTTCGCCGCTGCGAGGCGTCAATTCTGCCCCTTGTTGCTCATTCCAGGCTGCTGGCTTGGAGCACTATGACACTTCCGCGGTGGGGATGGGGGATGGGCTGTGAATACGAATCGCGTCCACCGGGCATGGGACGGGGTCGTGAATAAGGGTTGAAGTTCTTAGATACTGGATGCATCGGCGTTGGAGGAAGGCGACAAAGGAAGAATGAAGACCGGAAGCGCGCAGGACCTGCACAGCGCTCGGGCATCTATCCAGCCATGCTCGGCTTGTAATGCGAGTTCCCTAACTTCACGAAAGTGCGCGCAGTTTTGAGAAATTGGAACATGGATGCGAACCATATTACTAATTTGAACATACCCAGGAGTGTAAATATGCAAGATATCGTCCTTCATCTTGGCCGTCGGAACACGTCTACATATTCAAGAGCTTCTGAGCAAGCAAGACTCCAATTGATCGTGTGGACGGACCCCGGGTTGTGATTGACGCGTAGTGCTCGCATTGAGGGCGATATTAATCCTGACGGTGGTGGTAGTATTCCGATCTGAGAGAAGAAATGGGAGTGGTATGAGAGGGAGAGCGATTCCGGCGTTATGGGGGCTGGTGGATTCGAGGGCAGGTGGCTGAACTTGTAGGGCTCGTGTCCCAAATTGACGCTAGCTCAAAGAAGAGAGGAACTTAGGAGACGAGGAACCAGATATAAATAAAAGACGCGGGGTCTAGTTAGAATAGAACAAAGGATTGTTTAGTAGAAGGAAAGAAGGAAAGAAAGAGGACGTACGTCTTCATAAGACTGATGGGGGTGAATACCTGGTGTCTTGTTCACCTATGGCGCGCGAACGGGCTGATGCACGGTAATCTCCCAAGTACAAATACCGACTTGTCTACGGGCCGACACCTCGCGCCCATTTCTGTTCACCTTCCATTGACACCACGAAGCAGCGACGAAGTGATGACGCGCACGTTATGCAAGGATGGCACTTCCACATAGCTAACATCGCCCATGTGCCCGCAGCCGAGACCTTTCCCGCCCACTGCACCATCCCTGCCAGCTGCAGCAGCATCCGTGCTTTCGCCCTTAGGCTTCATCCACCTCAGCATCCCTCCCCCTCGCCACCCCGGGGTCCTCCGCTGCCACTTCCTCCGCTGTGCACCCTCGACATCTCATCAACTTCAGGACCCTGCTTTCTCTCATCGCGTTCACGCTGCCTATCAACTCTCCTCCGCACTATGCACTATAGGTCCCAGATCCCGTACCCAGACTCAAATCAAGCAACACGCCCGGCCGCCTCCTTCACGCTCAAACGTCATATCAACCATGATCTGTTTCGCGATGAGCATCCTTTCCTTTACAGCCCCCAGCATTCTGGGCTCCTTTGGATGTCGTGTTGATCGACGATATGTTGCAGGCTCTACATTGGACCCGTGTACCCGGGAGATACATGAGGAAAGCAGGGGAGCAGTCTTAGCTACGGCCATCGTTCCGATCCTACTACGTTGAAGCTTTGCGGAGCTTCGGCATCACATTCTGGAGCATAGTGGCAGAGATGGCACGGATGTACTTCTGCCCCCGGCACGATCTTCTAGCCTTTCTCGCGCACATCCCTGCTAGCGAAGGGTTAGTATACGATGGTTATATGCATGCTTGTGCGCATTGTGCGAGTATCGTCAATCCCTCTGGGACCTCTCCGCGCACTGCTTCCGCCCTTCCCTTGCACACCGAGACTCGTGCTCCCTACTTTGCTGGAATTGAGGAAGCCGGCCTCGTTTTCTGCCGAAAACGTATCTTCAGACGAAGGCAGCCGCCTTCGCTGTGCGTGATGGGAAGCATTGTCCGCTGGTGATGATTCTCGGGCTGAAACTCTACGAGCATTCACGGTTGGTGCGCTGGTGGAATTTGCTGAGTGCATGTGCTCGTTCCTTTCCACATGCACAGTCACCGATTTCAAGGGTAACAGTGGTGTCGTCGTTCTCAGTGATAGCTACGCATGGCGCTGCGGAACACCATGCTATTCGCAGTCCTGGAGAGGCAAAACACGACTAATAGCGCCATACCTTTCGTAGTAAAGCAACTGGGCACTCACCTTTCGCGTCCTGGTGCGTCGAAGCAGTACAGAGCTTTAGTCCTGCGAATGTATTAGAGCCTTGGCATGACTCTAGTCTATCCCGCGTATGTTGTCCCCTGACAGGATCGTGCACGAGGGCTATACCCCCGAATCTGCGGTTCGGGATGTACTTGCCTCGAACGCGTTGATCGTCCTCCATTAGGCATGCTTATCGTATGAACTGCTACAGAGTATTGACGCTATGAAACGCACTAGTAACACTGCAATACATTTTCTTTTCTTTTTTGCTAGAAGGGATCTTTGATCCCCGTGTTCGCTGCGATTTAGCCTTCTCGTGCTGGCCCACGCCTAGCTCTGGGGACTCTTAAGCCCCTCGTCATCGGGAGCCTTTACAGCGTCGGTGGCGCCTTCTGGAAGGCGTGTGCCCATCGCAAAAAGAAGACGTATTGTGCGCAAGATGAATAGCATGTGATGCACATTCTACGCACGGCTGAGAAAATCAACCTTGCGATCCTAGGGTTGAAGCTGGGCGCGATAAGGCTGGCGACGATGGTGCATGGGCTGGCGGAAGATATAGAATGGTACATTCTCCCTATTCATTCCTCTTTTTTTTTTTTTCGCATGAATAGCTCGCTGACTGGGGTGATAGAAGTGGCGTTACCATGGCATCCATTCTGGGCGTTGGCGAGGGGAAGATGATACTCTTCTCGCACGAGAACGTATGGATCATGGAAAGTCTTTGCATCTTTCGTCGAGATCGCCTGCTTTATCTGCCCGCGGTTGCGTATGCACAAGCCTCAGAACAGTTTGTTTCTTCAGACTGCAATATGCCGTAACCATCACCGCTCATCCGCTGATATTGCGACCTGCGTTCGCAGATACGCTTTCCTTCTAAACGCTCCCTCCAAGAATACCTGTATGGACCCCCCCCCCTTCCAGCACCTGAGCCCTGGCCCTAATCGTCGCGTATTCTGTGGAAGAAGTGTGCTTTCCTGACATGTATACCTTTTAGGTATGCCTTCTCAAAGAGAAGTGACAAGGATTTGAGAGACATTGTGATATTTGATGAGATGGATAGGGTAATGCCCCGAAGAAAGCGCATGAGGAGTGTCCCTATCCCAAAGAAGCACGTTTTCTGTCAAGCGTGCTTGTGCTCGAGCTTGACGATGGTCCCCGTCGGCCACTTGATACGGGGGGTCACTGTCCAGGAAGAACGATGCTGTGTACGTTGCCGTTGTTCTTCGCTGCGTCGCCGTTGCTCTTCTCTATTGGCTATCCTCTTACCCATTGCCATCCACCTTCTCTTTATTAACCCCGATGCCTTGAAATCGAGAGATCACTACCCTTTATGTCGCTGCATGCTGACTCGCTTTCTACAGAGACGCGCGGATATTGGTGGCGCTGATAGGCTTGCATGGCCAACGATAAATCGGAGGTGTATCATCACCACCTTCCGTTCCCAGATGCTCTCCATAGCCCATCTGGCACACTAACTTCCCTCCATCTTCATAGGTACGTATCGCCGTCAATCCTCCGCCAATGACATCTGCAAGCGACATACTTGCTCACGCCGATACCCAAGCAAGCATGCGTGAATCTCTCCTTTTCGTGGGAGTTGCGGCTTGCGATGGTACATAGCTGGCTTTCTACCATTGATTATAGCGTTACTTGGTCTGCCCCGTGGTTATTCCAGTTCACTACGTTGTTGCACGGTTCTTTTCCTCTTCAAGGGTCTCCAGCGTGCGGATTCGTTACGGAGAAGCACCTCCCTCGCCCTCAAAGCACCCGGTACGTTCTCAACCTTTGGTCAGATATCGCTCCCACCTTGCTTACCATTTGTCATTGCCTTCTAGTCTACTCAAACTTCGTGCGTGGCTGGATGATCCCTTCGCTTCAACTGAAGTCATGGCACCCAGAGAGGTATATTCGTGCCTGTTCTTCTAATGGTTTTGTTGCCCGTCCTACCCTGTGCATGATGCTCTAGTCCGGTCTTGCCACTCCGACCTTTGGTGAGGAGTGGATCTTCTCTCCTCATCTTCGTCGATGCCCGCTCGAGGTGTATCATCTCACATATGTGAAAGGTCGATAGAGAGGGGGGGAAGCAGTATCGAGAAGGACGTCGTGCCACTCGATGATCTGGCAAAAAGGTGCATGGGCGGTTTCCAATTCCAATGATAGTACATTTTCCGTCAAACATGCTCGAGCTCGACAAAGGTCTCTGGCATGGTTAATGTGGTTGTCGGCAGGCTCGCTGGCGAGGGGGGACGGTGTTGCGTACATCGTCATTGCTCTCCACTGCATCACCATTGTTTTTCGCTGTTGGTGCATTCTGTAAACTATCCCCATCGACGTTCTTACGTTGAAACAGATCTCTCCAAACCGAAAAATCGCTGGCTTCACTGCCTTCTATGTTACTGCGCGCCGGCTCACTCTCTATGCAGAGGTGCAGATGTCACTGGCCCCAGTAGACCTGCCTGTCCTGCAGTAGATCGGAGGATGAACCGTGGGTACCTCGAGCCGGTGGAGGGAAGCATGAAGTTGGAAATGACGAGTCGTTCGCTTGTGCATGAGTAGTTCTCCGAAAATCGAACCTGAATGACAGTACGTTGCACACTCGTTTACATGTGAAGTATCCCGCTTAACACTACTTTTATGATAGCTGTCCTCAACGTCTCAGTTCTTGCTCCGTCTAATGCAGCGTTGTTCTCGTCTGCTTAGGTGTAGATACCGTACACGGTCTGAAAGTAGAATCCTGCCAAGGTTGACTGCCATCCAATGTGCTTAACTAGCAAAGAATTTGATTACGCAATAATACAACATGTCTGCCTATGAGCAAGGTGAGGAAGGAACACGAATACTTAGATTGCTAGTGATTATCAATCATCGATTATCAAGAACGGGTCTGAGCGTGCGAGGAGTGACTCATTAGGATTGTGTCCGTTCATCTATAATGCTGATCCCATTGCTTCTTCCCCTTCATCCACCAGCTGCTCAACTAGAGTCTCCCACCGGGCATTGTGATGTCCAATCCCGATCCAGCTTATAATTCATCCACCGAGGCACCTTCTTTCAGACAGGGAGCATTGACGGCGATGGAGCTACGTGAACAATGCCCACAATTCCGTATCCTCATCATCGGCAAAGCAAATGCGGGTAAAACCACCATTCTTCAGAAAGTTTGCAACGCCCAACCGGGTACAGCCCCCATTATACATGATGCAAAGGGAAACCGAGTGAAGGAATCTGAAGTACGTGAAATTCAGTCCCCTAATTTCTTAGCAAATACCGATAAGTTTCTTGGAACAGCTATCTCGACTTCTCAGTAAATTCAAGAAGCGGAGGCATAGTGTTGTGAGCTCAGAGCATATTCTAAAACCATCGCAGGAGGTCCTTCAGTCAATCAACCTGTCTGATGATCTTCTAATAGATTTTCAGCGAGGTGAACATAATATTGAGCATCAGATCACATACCCTGGAAGCAATTTTGTATTTCATGACTCCAGAGGTCTTGAAGCTGGCACAGAAGATGAGCTGAACACTGTTTTGAGCTTCATTCGAGAGCATGAGCAGAAGCCACATTTGCGAGACCAACTTCATGCAATTTGGTGAGAACACTGATGCATCACGAGATATCTTCTCATATTATAATCAGGTATTGTATTCCAATGGATGACCCTCGTCCAATTTCTGGGGGAGAAAAGAGATTTTTTGGTGAAGGTACTGGAAGAGGTAAGAAATGAACTACAGAGAAAAGAGGATCATTAACATTTCATTGCCAAGTGCCTGTCATTGTTATCTTCACCAAATTTGATGCTCTGGAAAATAAATGTTTTGGTGAGCTTCTAGATAAAGGACAAACTTATTGGGAAGCACATAGACAGGCACCCCAAATGGCACTTAAACTGTTTAATGAAAATTATCTTCCACATGTCATGGAAACAAATTATCCTCCTAAGAAACATATCTGTTTATCTGGTATATCTGAATTTGTGCATCCTTATGCAATGGCTCAAAACAGAACCAGGGATGGACAAGACAGATAATCACTGTCTTGAGCTATCTGAAAAAACTTCTGCAGCTCTAGACAATGATGTCCTTGTCAACTTATTTGTGTCAACACAAACTAATAACTTGGATCTGTGCATCAAGCGAGCTATCAAGTGAGTGATTAAAGTTGACTGCATCAAAGAATATAAATAATAAGCAGAACATGAGTAGATTAAACATAAGAGAATGTAAATTTTCCATTGATATCAGATGATATTCATCTAGAATTATACTGAAAGCAGCTTTGACTAAAAACATTATGAAATATACTGCATATATTTTCCCTCATTTTTGGGTGAGAATTATTTCTTTCAAAAGTTACCCAAGTCTCTCATTCCTTCATAGTATGATAAGGTGACAGATCTATATCATGAAATAAGTTGGAATATTCATTTATTTTTAGAATGTAAGCTGTGTATTCTATAAACAGTGGCTCACAGTTGCTCAATATATTGAATTTGTGTTGCAGTATGTGAGTATCTGTCTTTTGATTATTTCAACTGTTTCCTAGTTTCATGATCTTTGCTTCATGCATGAATATCTGACATGGTTAGTGAGTTTCCTATTTGAAACTTTCAGTTTATTTGCCTCCACAAGCTGCTCAACTTTACTTGGTGCCTAGATATATAATGCAGCTAGTAAGTTCTCTTCTATTGAGTTCCAAGTTGGCTCTGCAACTTTTCCACCATCAATTCATGTCTAAATATCTGATGTAGTCTGTGAGTTTCCTTCATTTGGACTTCTGAATTGGCTCTGAAAATTGCTCACTACTAATTCATGCCTAGATATCTCATGTAGAATGTGAGTTCTCTTTGTTGGGACTTCTGAATTGGCTCTGCAGCTTGCTCACCACTAATTCATGCCTAATTATCTAATGTAGAATGTAAGTTCCCTTCATTGGGACTTCTGAATTGACTCTGCAACTTGCTCACCACCAATTCATGCATCAATATCTCATGTAGCTTGTGGGTTCTCTTCATTAAGATTTTTGAATTGGCTCTGCAAATTTCTCACTGCTAGCTCATGCATAAATATCTCATGTAGGATGTGAGTTCCCTTCATTAGAACTTCTGAATTGGCTCTGCAACTTGCTCACCACTAATTCATGCCTGAATATCTCATGTAGCTTGTGAGTTCCTTCATTGAGATTTATGAATTGGCTCTGTAACTTGCTCACCATCAATTCATCCATGAATATCTCATGTAGAATGTGAGTTCCCTTCATTGTGACTTTTGAATTGGCTTTTCAACTTGCTCACCACTAATTCATATCTGAATATCTCATGTAGTGGGTGAGTTCCTTTTATTAGGACTTATGAATTGGCTCTGTAACTTGCTCACCTTCAATTCATGCCTAAATATCACATGTAGAATGTGAGTTCCCTTCATTGGGACTTATGAATTGGCCCTGTAACTTGTTCACCACCAATTCATGCCTGAATATTTCATGCAGGATGTGAGCCCTTCATTAAGACTCCTGAATTGGCTCTGCAACTTGCTCACCATCAATTCATGCCTGAATATCTCATATAGAATGTGAGTTCCCTTATTGGAGCTCCTAAATTGGCTCTGCAACTTGCTCACCACCAATTCATCTCTGAATATCCCATGTAGCAGGTGAGTTCCCTTCATTGGGACTTCTGAATTGGCTCTGCAACCTGCTCATCACCAATTGATGCATGAATATCTTATGTAGGATGTGAGCTTCCTTGATTTGGACTTCTGAATTGGCTCTGCAGCTTGCTCACTGCCAATTCATGCCTGAATATCTCATGTAGCTTGTGAGTCCCCTTCATTAGGACTTATGAATTGGCTCTGCAATTTGCTCGCCACTAATTCATGCCTGAATATCTCATGTAGTGGGTGAGTTCCCTTCAGTAGGGCATCTGAATTGGCTCTGCAACTTGTTCACTACCAATTCATGCCTGAATATCTCATGTAGCTTGTAAGTTCCATTTATTGGGACTTCTGAAATGGCTCTGCAACTTGCTCACAACCAATTCATGTCTGAATATCTCACATAGGATGTGAGTTCCCTTCATTTTGACATTTGAATTGGCTCTCCCACCTGTTTACCACTAATTTATGCCTTAATATCTCATGTAGGATGTGAGCTCACTTCATTATGACTCCTGAATTAACTCTGCAACTATCTCACCACTAATTCATCCCTGAATATTTTATGTAGCTTGTGAGTTCCCTTCATTGAAACTTCTGAATTAGCTCTGCAACTTGCTCACCACTAATTCATGCATGAATATCTCATGTAGCAGGTGAGTTCTCTTCAGTGGGGCTTCTGAATTGGCTCTGCAACTTGCTCACCACCAACTCATGTCTGAATATCTCATGTAGCTTGTGAGTTCCCTTCATTTGGCTATTTGAATTAGCTCTGTAGTTTGATCACCACTAATTCATACCTGAATATCTTATGTAGCGGGTTAGTTCCCTTCATTGGAACTTATGAATTGGCTCTGGAAATTGCTCACCACTAATTGATGCCTAAATATCTCATGTAGCTTGTGAGTTTCCTTCATTGGAACTTGTGAATTGGCTCTGGAGCTTGTTCACAATCAATTCATGTCTGAATATCTTGTGTAGCTTGTGAGTTGCCTTCATTGGGACTTCTGAATTGGCTCTGCAACTTGCTCACCACTAATTCATGCATCAATATCTCATGTAGCAGGTGAGCTCCTTTCATTAGGACTTTTGAATTGGCTCTGTGACTTTCTCACTATCAACTCATGCCTGAATATCTCATGTAGGATGTGAGTTGCCTTCATTGGGACTTCTGAATTAGCTCTGCAACTATCTCACCACTAATTCATCCATGAATACCTCATGTAGCTTGTGAGTTCCCTTCATTGGGACTTCTGAATTGGCTCTGCAACTTGCTCACTACCAATTCATGCCTGAATATCTCATATAGCAGGTGAGTTCCCTTTTACTGGCTCTGCTACTTGCTCACCACCAATGCATCCCTGAATATCACATGTAGAATGTGAGCTCCCTTTATTGGGACTTCTGAATTGGCTCTGCAACTTGCTCACCACCAATTCATGCCTGAATATCTCATGTAGAATGTAAGTTCCCTTCAATGGAACTTCTAAATTGGCTCTACAGCTTACTCACCACTAATTCATGCCTGAATATATTATGTAGGATGTGAGTTCCCTTCATTAGGACTTCTGATTTGGCTCTCCAACTTGCTCACCATTAATTCATGCCTGAATATCCCATGTAGCAGGTGAGTTCCTTTCATTGGGACTTCAGAACTGGCTCTACAAGTTTCTCAATATCAATTATCTCCTCTGCCTCCAATGGGATATCTTGTGCAGATTGTAAGCCATCTCCTGTGACATTTCCCATTTTCTTCTGTCTTTAACTATTAGTAGTTGGTTAGTTTTATTTTCCTATTATTTACATTTAGCTCTCTAAGTTTATTGACATGGCTCCTTGCATACATTGATGATATAGGAGGTAAGTGGTCTCTATCCTGGTTCAATTTTTATGTCTTTATTTGCTATGATTTTCTACTATAGATGGTAAGTGGATTTTATCTCCCAGCTCATGTCATTCTACTATAACACTACTAATAATAATAACTCCCTCTTTTGAAAGTATGTGAGTATCCTTATGTCACAGACTTGCACCAGATCATATTCAGAGCTGATATTGCTCTAGTTTGTGAGCGATTTTTACATTCAAGTGATGTTTTCCATTCTTAATCTATGATTATCTTAGTCATTGCAGAGAGCTTTGCCAACTATTGCCCCTTCCTCCATGGACTACCAGTTCCAGGAAATTGACGGCACTCAAAGGCTTATACTTATAGCTGGTATTTCTGGTTTACTATCACATCATTTTAAGCTAATATGTCACTAGTCGCTTGTCTTTTACTGGAGCATTCCTTCTGGTGTTCTGGAAAGAATTTTCAACATAAGTACAGTCAGGCAGTCTCATCATTCAAGGGACAGACCCAGTTGTCTACTCAAGAAATTGAAGCTCAAATTTCCAGTTTGGCAAATGATGATGATGTGATCAAGAGCCTTTCTGAATGGGTCATATCCAATAAGATGGTCAGCAAGTCACTTCAATATTTCAGTTCTTCTAACTTACACATATTTACAGAGACATTGAATCTGTGGTGTTTCTGAGGGCATTGACTGCAGCTATCATTTCACAAAACACCAACCTATTTATTTTTGCACAAACCAAAAAAATAAAGGGTGGGAGGGGAAGCTATGATTGACACTCTGTTCTGTCAAGATATGCACTCTACAGTGATATTTTTACTCATTGAATCCCAGATAGCTCAATGAATATGGGACCACAATAGTAACTGACAGGGGCATAAAGCCCCTTGTTGCAAATTTCTACTTGTGCTACTTGTACCTGCTAGGAGATATTTGTTTCTTTAAATAGACAATGATTCATATAAGCACTTATGTACTTATATTTAGTCAAGTCAAATGTGTTAGGACAGCACTATCAGGATGACAAGGCCACTAACACTAAGCTTGAGCAAATAAGAAGAGAAATAGAGTGGGAGACATCCAATGGCTTAAGATATCCTTTGGAGAGTGGAATTTCTGAGAGATTGAAGCTGAGGCTAGCTACTGTACTGTTTGAGGTAGTGGGGTAATTTCAGTGACTGCATGGTGGGTGAGGTGATTGCATGGTGGGTAGGGTGATTACATGGTGGATGGGGTGCATGATAGGTAGGGTGATTGCACAGTGGTAGGTGAGGTGCTTGTGCAGTGGGTGAGGCAGTTTTTGCAGGTCATGGGGTTTTTTTTTGGGTCATGGCACAGTTTTTGTTGATGGTGTAGTGATAGGAGTGTTGGGGCAACACTATTAGGACAACAAGGCCACTAACACCAAGCTTGAGCAAAAGAGAGGAGGGATATAGTAGTGAGACATCCTTTAGACAGTGAGACTTCTAAGAGATTGGAGCTGAGACTAACTACTGTACATGAGGGATTTATATACTAATAACTGCTACTTCTAGAATATTCTGAAGGGATGACTAACTACTCCATAGCTAGGCTGAATAAGTGTCACAAACTTGATTTCCAGGGTATAGCTTAGAGGTTCCAGGCAGATAGATAACATGGTAAGGCCAGGGAGAGTTACCAGAGACTCCAGTTATATCTCCAGCAAACATGTTCAAGTGCTACAAAGGAGAGAGTGTGTCAAGATGGATGACAGCTTCAGCTTATGTGCTGTGCCTCCTTGATTCCTAATGCCCAATTTACAGATAATAATGAGTGAGTTGATATTAAGGATGTAACAATTGATACTCAACTTCCTGACCAGAGATTTGGTCAGGAGGGATCTCCAGAGACTGGAGATCTCATCAAGCACAAAGTATGACCATAAGAAGAGATTATCAGGTAGAGACAAGTGAGGATGACTTAGAGGTAGCTTTAACCACTGAGTAGAGAGTGGAGAGACTTGCAATTAACAAACTGAAGTATTACAGTACATTCAAAGTACTTAAATACTAGAGAACCAGAGTAAATCAATAGTACTTAAAACATATTAGTGAAGTGGAGAAGTATGTGGGTTATAAGAAAGAGAGCATATGATGAAGACTAAGGGATATGAATTGAATGTTAATGCAAAGAGATATACTATGAAAATTATAGCATATGTGGCTGAATCAGAGTAAGTACAAAAATGGAAAGGGACTGGAGTAAACCTGAGTAAACACTGGAAGCAAGCTGAGAGTTGGGAAAGTATTGGAATTGATTGTAAGCAGTCCAGGGATGGCACACACTATACCAATAATATGGCATATGTTCAGCCACCCCTGCTTTGTGCAAATATAATTGGTTACCATACCAAAAGAATTCACTATAGTAAAGACTGGAGAGCTGAAGTTGAGCCCTGGACTGCCAGCTTTGCAAAAGTACCTGAGATTGGTTATACCAAAGTGCCTAGGACCCAGAAGTAGCTGATACTGGACAAGAAATTCATATTAGCATGCTTGGTGGTCTGAAACTAACCAAATAAAGATTACTATTGGCATATAGATTATAATGACCATTCAAAGGGAAAGCAACCAATGGGGAGATACATAATACCCATGCCAATTCTCAGATCACTTCTGAAACTAGAAATAAATACAGAAACAGATGGAAATTCAATATCTACCTGAAAAGCGATACCAAGCAGCTAAACATGTATAGAATAATGATAACTACTTGAAAGCCAATAGCCTGAGTTGCTATTACAAGGCTAGAACATAGAAAATGATTATTCTGTGATTAAAACAATGAAAACCTAGTACATGATAAAGAAAATTCATTTGAGTACTATTACACAGTACTAAGACATGAAGTAACAACAGAAATATTAAGAACAAATAAGAACAATTCAGAAACTGAAGAGATCATAATATTAGCATCAAAACTGCATTTTACAGAAGGATATCTATATCTCTGTATGCAATCCCAAGTATAGATGCTATAAATAGTCCATAGCTATTAATACATGGACAGAGATGCTTTACTTTGCTCCCCAAGAACAAACTGTTTTAGGCAGAGTAAAATTTTGAAAAAATCAGAAACTATGAATAGAGATGTCAGAAATGATTGTTAGGATGTTTGACAGATGTTAGTGACAGATCTATAGTGAATTTTGGATCTATCAAGTTTTAGACAGAGAAATAAGAAAAGAACTGCCAAAACAGTTCTATAAAAATAAATAAGCCAATTGCACATGCTTGCAGCCTTACAGAAATAGAAAAGAAGGATAAATAAGCACCCAGAGGCCCCCACTGATAGTCCAAAGAATTTGTAATATTTATTTAAAGTTTCTATGCACATAGTTCCTATGTTATTCCTTTTGGATTGTTTCTAAATATGGTTTGGAAATTTTGTATATAAGTAGTTAGGAAGGCTACTGAGCAAGGAGGAATTGCCCTCTGGACCCAGTGCCTTCACATTGAAAGTGTAGCATTGTGTGGAATATATTAGAGTCAGTTTTCTCAGGAATTAAGAAATTTAAAGTTTGTCTTTGACAACTTTGAGTTTGAATTGAATAATTGCCTCAGAAAGGGTTGGAAGACCACCTTTCTTGAGTTCTGAGTTCAAAGTTTTGTTCTGAGTCTTAGAGGAAGGAAGACCACCTCTTTGACACTCTCCTGAACTGTGGAAGACCAAGTTTTTGGAGAGAAATATATTTTATAAGTCTATCCTTGCTGGAAGACCCCTGGGTGACTTATTCTGTTAGAATGTGCTTGCTTGGAAGACCCTTGCACTTTCTAAAAGTTCTGATTGAAGGAAGGCCACTTCCAGAGTGTCTGCTGAAGTCTATTAGCTCAGACTTAAGTAGATTTATTTTATAAGAACAGATCTCACTAAGATTGTTGAGAGAAGTTCTGACTTTTGAGTAGCAACTGAAGGAAGACCACAGTTGTCTCATAAGTCATCCCTGTACATTGTAAACACTTTTGAAGAGAGAAAATTCTTGGAGTTGAAACTTGACTTAAAGACTTTGTCTACTGAGTACAAATTTGATTTGATATTCTTCTGAGAAGAACTGATTCTTGCCCCCAGAAACTCATGTGTATTTCAACATAAGTTTGAGTGTTTTTGGAGGTTTTGTGGTGTGTTTATAGGTTTAGATTCACCCAGACCTTTAGGTTCATTTATTCCATGTTGAGCAGCACTTCACCATATAGGGATATGGCAATAAGCATCTGAGTCATCTATAGCTGAGTAAGCTATAGCTGAGTGAGCCATTGTTAATTAGGATATGGCTGAGTAATTGACTTAGCAAGCCTCTGACTCAGAACTGGGTTATCTATATTCCATATTCTATAATATTCCATGTTCTAGAACATTTCATTGATAAAGTATATACCATGGGTCAAGTATATTCCAGGAATATAGTGAACCCTGACAGGGGGTGGATCCAGTGATGGTCTGAGCATTTTATGGACATGAGGTAGTTGGTATTTTGGTGGATGTAGAGTGGTTTTGTGAGCAGTGAAGTGGTTTCTACTGTCATGAGGCAGTTTCATGGTTATAGGGCAGTTTTTGTAGATGGTGATGTGGTATTAGGGTGAATTTGGTGATGGTCTGGGCATTTTGCAGATGTGGGACTGTTTTCATGGGTAGTGGAGATGTTTTCATGGATGTGGGGTAGTTTTTGCAAGTGGTGGGGTGGTTTTTGCAGTTGTGGGGCAGTTTCACAATCATAGGGTGGTTTTTATTGGTGGTGGTATAGTGGTGAGGATAGTTTTAGTGGTGGTCTAGACATTTCACAGATGTAGGGCAGTCTTTGTTGATGGTGGTGTGGTGGTGGAGGTGGCTTTGGTAGTAGTCTGGGCATATTGCAGTCATGGGATGGTTTTTGCAGGTGGGGGGATTTGTGGTTATAGGGTAGTTTTTGCAGTTAGTGGGGTGGTGGGGGTGCTTCCAGTGGTGGTGGGGGAGCTTTCAGCAATGATTTAGGTGCTTTAACAGCTGGTAGGGGGTGTTTTCACAGTTTTGGAGGGCTTTATGCCTTCTGTGCTTGAAAACAGCTCTGAGCACCATGAGTAGGGTTTCTACATCCTGAGCACTTGTGGATGTGAGTGGAGCTGCAGCTGCAGCAGGGTATGGGTCACTGCCAATTGGAGCAAATAATAACACCATCTGGGTTGATGAGCCTCCCATGATTGTTGCACCTGCAGTGTGCTGCACCACCGTCCCATAAGGTCTAGGAAGCTGACATTGTGGCAGTGATGCCCAAGGCATATGGCACAGGCTGAGAGACTGTTGGAGCCTGTGCCAGATGAAAAAAAACACAGTGTCACTGTGTGATGCTGTGGAGGTGTAACATCTGGACACTGCAGAGGAGCAAGACCTCTTTCCATGCCTTGCATCATGACCACAACCATTAGTGAGTGGGTGGGATCAGGAGTGATCTTGAGAATGTCCACCATAAGGGTGAGACATCTCCCTGGCTGTCCAGTTCTGTTTGGTTGAACACTCAGCTGTTGATGGGGAGCAATGAAGCTTAAGGTCTTCCAGTGCAGCTGCCATCTAGTGTTGTGTAGTCATGTAGATAGTTATTGCCCATGTGTGATTTTGAGCTGATGCAGCAGGTACAGGACATGATGTAATTGTCATGTGGCATGAATGTAACATGTGGCAAGTGGTGGTGTAGCAGGAGCATGTAGATGAGGATTGGAGCAAGGCAGAAATAAGGGGGTGAAGGGGGAGAATGTTAGCTCAAGAGAACAATGGAAGAATAAAAACTGAACTGACCAGATTCTGAGATTCTGCATTGATATTGCTCCACAGCTCACTCTGAACCATTTCCATCAAATTAGTATTGATGATTGCAATGTTGAAGATGGGACCATTGCCTTCCTTCATAGCATCCATCCATCTGCACCTAGTGCAGGCCTGGTAGGTGAGGACAATTTTTTTGCCATGCATGTGGTCCAGATAAGTGCTGCTCTCAAGATTGACAAAGAACTGGAGCAGAGCCTTTGTATGTGCCTCTGGCCACCCTGTGCTGAGAATATGCTTGGTTATCAAGACTCATTCCCAAACTAAACTAGGAACCAGAGGTCATAGGCTATGATAGTGCTACATCAGAAAAATGTCAGAAGTAATGTTGGAAGGATTTCTGACTGTAACACTAGCAAGTTAAGAACCATTGGCTTCAGCTTATGTGCTGCACCCTTTCAGTTCTTGTGGGTTCAACTTGCAAGTGAAGGTCCACATGTTGGAAGATAATACCAAGGGTCAGAGGAAGACTAGCTGACCTAGGTCAGCTAGGTGGAGGGTCAGAAGGAAGTTGGGGGGTCAGAGATGAGCATGACTCAGAAGTTAAGCAGAGAGAAGGAGATATCTTAGTTGATATTTGGATTGCAGATACAGATAAAGACTAGCTACTTAAATATGCTGATAGTTAATTGTATAACTAATCAGAGAATGGTAACTAGTAATGATGGAATCATAATAGAACTGGGTATCATAATATGTGTTAGAAATGGAATCTTGGTAGCAGAAGAATATCAGAAATTTTCATAATAGAAATATTGTTCTGATAAGGATCCAAGTATTGTTTAGCATAGAAACAGTAACAAAGTAAATAAGAAACAGGGTATCATGGTAATCAGAAATATTGGAAAAGGGTCAGGAATGGTTGGAAGGATGTCAGAAGCATGATCTGGTTTTTGGTATATGACATTGGTGAACAACCAGTTTGCATATGTGAACTGGTCCCATTAGAGGTCTGCATCCTGCACAACATGCCTTGAAGCTTGAACTGATGCTACAGGGCATAGAGCAATAAGATTGCCTACCCAACTAATGCCAAAGGTGTTATCAGCTTCTGTGCAATGGGTGATCATGACATCAGCACAGCCTTCCTGTGTGAAGTACCATAACTCTTAGTACTCAAAGTTGGAGACCTTGTTTATAGTATAGGAGGATGGTTGAAGGGTAATGGAGCTGTCAACTGACAGGTTGTGATCAAAATCTGGTAGCTTGGTACAAATTTTCTTCTCCTTCTTGGATTGCTCCTGTAGCTGCTGCTGCTCTTCTGCTTCCCTTGACTGTCAGCTTGCTGCTTCTGATTCTTCTGATTCTACCTTGATTTGTCTGGTCCATGCCTCTCACCTCATGGCATTCTCCCATGTCCATGCTTGGGTGAGCATGATAATTGCATCCTCATTTGTTGTGCCAGTGTTTCTCATGAGGACTCGCATTGGTTCGTAATGTTCGGTCGAAAATCGGGGAAGACCTCGAGGTGAGGGTCTCGCTGGATGTACTGTGCCATGGTGTCAAGGAGTGTGTGTGTGACAATATAATTTGATCCTGAGGTTTTAGAGGAATGATAATATGGAGTGTTATATTGTAAGTATAGAATAGTTTGTGTAAAAAGGAGCGGAGGGAGCTGCTCTCGACGACAGGCAGCTCTCCACGGACGAACATCGTGATGGCAGGAGCAGGGAATTGATCTGCACCCGACGTTCTGACAAAGACACTATTCTAATCCTTCGCTCGTGCATCGTTACGTAATAGAAACCAATTCAAGATCAAGGGCGATGACAAGGAACGAGTTCTTCTCCGGACTCATTCAAGTTGGGCCTTGATCGAACGAAGGCTTCTTCTCATGCCTCAAGCTGGAATTTGCTTATTTTCCTTGCTCTGCTTAAGTACATGCACCTCACGACGACCTAAATGCGTGCGACGATATGCAGTCCACTAAAACTGAAACACGCCACGACTCCTGCACTAAACGGATGGCTTGTGGATCTCATACATATTGCAGGCAGCAGAAATGTCTTTTGTCTTTCTTCGAATCGAAAAATAGCTGAATGAAAGATATAGGCTCATTGGAGTTCGATACATTGTCGTGATAGCGTAGCGTCTCCCTATCTGCATTTGCTCATTCATCCGGTCCAGCTTATGAGTTCTTTCCTTTCTTTATCTCACATACTTTTCAAGCACTTGATTCGTTCCTACCCATGACAAAACCCATCACCTTTTGGAGTGGAACGACGCTATCACCCTCCTCGTCCACACCTCTTTCCTTTTCCACAGCCTCTTTCCCTGATTCTTCGTTCCCAAACTTCCTCGTGCCGTCACAGGTTCCAAGAGACGTAGCCATGCCGAACTGGACGGAATGCGTGCACCGTGTGGATACGGTTGCATTTGGAGGATACGCAAAAGGAGTCGGCTGTTGGTGCTGGTATAGATATGAGCTAATGTCTGGGAGTGACATGAAGGGTGGGTGTTAGCCAAGCGTTCCTTCTGTGCATGATCAGCCGCGTGAATGGCATGCGTAATCAAGGCATATTCATTCAGCAGGGTTACTACCAGTATACAGATCTTCCTACAACCTTCTCTGCGCAGAAGTGGGGACTCCGCTCACGCAATTTCCTGGTGCGATTTGCATACGTGAAGTGCTGTTATGTCGATACAATGCATAAGATGCACAACTCACCAAACATTCCCTAGAAGGCTACATTCAACCTGAACAATGCCCCCAGCTGCCATAACCACCCCATCGTCTCCCAGTGCGGCTACGCACACTTTGCACGCTCCGCTGCATCCCTATTGTGCTGCGCGCTTTCGTCGTTGCTCGGCGCCAGTTCGCCGGATTGGTAATCCCGATACTCCGACGACTCTGAGCACTGTAATGCGTCCACGCTGAGATGGAGAGGTGGACTGTGGATACGAACCACATCGATAAGGTATGTATCGGGATCTTGAATGAGTTCGAAGGTCCTAGATGTCGGACCCGGGAATTTGGTCACAACGAATCAGGAGTGAAGACAGAGCTAGAAGTCGGCCGGCCTCTTGACGCAGTAGTCTGGAATAACAGGAACAGAAACTCCATCGTACCATCTGTGGAGAACGGGGACGCGAAAGTAGACTACACTAGTATCGTGAACATACACGGGGTGGCATTCTTCACGTTGGTTGTCAGGAGAGAGTTCGGCGATGTGGCGGCTGACTCCATAGATTCCAGGCAGATGAATAGCAGAGGAGAATACTGTCGCGAAAATCGTGCCCAGGACGACGGGAGAGAGGAATAGGGTGGACTCGAGTCCCACGAGGGGATGCGCTATGATACATGAAGCCTAAGGGCAGAAGCGAGGGTGCTGTAACACGGCAGGAATGGTTAGATGGGTGTGTAAGGTCATGGCTTTGGAGAGGCAGACAACGTTAGTCCTGTGCAGGTGCCATCCTCGCGCAGTGGCAGTGGAAGTACCCATTGAACGGAAGTGAGCGCAAGGTGTCAGCCCGCCGGTCAACCGGTCCGCCGAGCTAAGCTGTTATTTGTGGCCGTCACAAACATCGATGCCGGCTGGCTCTGACAACTGTTGACCTCGAGCTCGACTGACACAAGACTTGTACTCACTGGTCTTGCAGTAGCTCCGATCTCAAGACCTTCGCGAATACATCGTTCTCCGTTTCCACAAGACGACTAAAATGAGTATCTGTATGAAGTTTGCCCTTCGAAGACTAGCGCGCGAAGTTGCCACCTCTGCTGCCTCGTGAAGACGTGCGTTGTCTATCTCTTCCACTCTTTCCTTCTTATTACCCATTCTTTCGACATTCTATTCAGATATCTTTCCTCATTTTACAACTTAAACCCTCGAACCTTGCAAAGCATTCCAGCACCCTTCCGATGAACAGCAGGCTGTTGGAGCTACCGTGTATCATGTAGTAAGTTACCTTACTTTCGCTGCCCTATGTGCTAAGTGGTGCCTTGGATGTCGTGTTGATTAAGGGAATGTTGCGGACGCTACAACGTAGCCTTCGGCCCCAGGCGGAAAGCACAGAAAGCGGGCCTCCCTTGTAACCGCTTTTTACTTCCTTATGCATCGAAGATGCGTGCAACTTTGGGCTACACCGCCCTAACGCGGGTAGCACGGTGTCGCTTGGGACTATTTTCCTCCACACTGCTCATTCTCCCTCGCCTATAGTGCTATATGCGCTCCACCTTGTAATTGAGAGAGCTGCCACTTCAGTTGTGCACGACGTTATGACTCGCCAGCTGTGACTTGTCGCATGTCGCACCTATAGCTCTTCATAAGCTCACACCACGCATCCTTTTCCTTCTGAATCCTTGAGACCATCCTTGTTCATTGATCCTGGATGCCGCCTTCTCCTGATACCGCCTCCTCTCTCATCCCACTCCTATTCCAGTCAAATCCAACTCGAGCATTTTCATTTACTGTCCTGCTCTCACTCTATCCGCAGGCTTCCTCCTGAAACTCACTGGCCACGTCTTCAACCCCGGCATTCTTGTCAGACGAACACATAAACTTATTTTGTCCGACGGGATGGTCCATCGTGCATGTATCAGATTAGGAACCAGTTCCTTCATAAGCACCTCTTCTACGGACACGTTGAAGTTGGACCTTGACCGAACGAAGGCCTTATCCCGTGCTCCCAGTAGGAACTGATTTTCATGCCCCTGCTCTATCGATGGAAGAGAACACGATACTTCTCACAATGGAGGGTGTGCAGCCTGGATACGGTCACTGCGCCACTCACGGAGATGCTTGGGTTGCTAGAGTAAAGGCACCTCATACAGTTTGGTGGGGAATGAAACGCGCCATGGTTCTTACGCTGAAGGAAAGATGCTGAAGACCCGATGGTTATAAGTGCACTGCGGGCTCTTGTTAGTATGGTTTATCTCTCTTGAATGAAGAAATAGCTGAATGAAGACATAGTTCACATCTAGGGCTCGCGATCTTGATCGATATTGCCCCGAGATAGCGTCATCTGGCCTGCATGCTCTCACTCGTCCGATATAGCTTGTGAGCCATTAACCCGCAGCCCCATGACGCCTCTTGCCTCCATTCCGTGTTGAGCGACACCATCGTCCTCATCCTCGTCCTAGTCCAAGCTTCATCTCACTTTTTACGGCTACGTTTCCCTCTTCTTCATCCTTGGCATACTTCCTGCCATCCTGTTGACCTTGTAGATTCGTGACCAAAAGGGCGAAGTGGGATGAAAGCGTGGACTGTGTAGATCTGCCGGCATCGGGACCATGCGAAAACGAAGTGGGCTATCCATCGCAGCGTAGATACCGAGCTAGTGTCTCTGAGAAGATTTGCAGGAAGGGTATATAAAGGGGGGCAGTGCTGGCACTCGGACGTACAATAACTATACCCATGCAGCATCGATGTTGACTGTTGTTCAAAGCCTATAGTATCTGCAATGAGGGGGTCTCCTTCGTGATGGAGCACGGAAATGGAGATCAGGGCTCATCAGCCCACGGAAATGCCTCCCTGGCCAATCGCTCACTATCCCAGCTACTCAACTTACCATTTCTATCTCCGATGTATGTTTTTGCCATTTCAAACGTCTCCTTGACATATTCAGGCATCTCCACATGCGGGTTGGGTTCCTCCCGCAGCGCCTCCACGACATCGCTCCACCCCCGCCCCTCGTCCGGCTCGCCATTGACATCATCGTACCATATCCAATTGTTTTCATGTCCCCTTCCTCCATCCGCTTCAGTTCCTCCCTTCACCGACAGATAGTCTCGGATCTCCGCACCTGCACTTATAAAAGGGGCAGGCATGGCCACGAACAACCCGGGTTCCTGTCTCCAGCAAGAGAATAGCCCTTTGAGGAGAATATTCTCGAATTCTCGCCACAATGCATCGCGAAAGAGAGGGTGGATTACGAATGCACGGGCTAGGACTGTAGCTAAGATCGAAGTGCTGACACAGTACACCCTCGGTATCGCCTTGTTGTTCTCCTCATCTGGAGTTACACAACGAGACGTGCGGCCCCAAAGAGACTTGTAGAGAAAGTGAGAAAGGTGCGAGGATAGTACTGATGGCCCTTGGGAGTGACGGAGAGTGGTAGTTTGGTATAAGTGCTCGGGAACGTGCCCAGGATGTACGATAGACGGGCTAATTTGCGTAGCTACCTCTGATAAGAATGTTACGGTTGTATCGATTTCGCAACGTCGTATTAAGCAGGCAAGCAGGAGTTGGGCAAGAATGGCGCTGAGAATGTGATTGAGTGTGCCGATATCACGACCACCAGCGTTGAGAAAAGTTGGCGAGACGGGTCGCCGATTCAGAATTTAGCTGAGAAAACACTGTTGATATCTGCGATTCTGCATATTGAAGCGGGGCCGGTGGAGGTTATGCAGAAGCCATGTCAAAGTCGTGACGATTACGGCGATTAGAAAGTTTGGCAAAAACAACTAAGTTTGGTAAATATGAGCGCACGCCGCATATGCGCCTGATGGTCGCACTGATGATTTCGCTTTGCGTTCTTGAGGAAATTACGTAGACCAGCTTTTAGACCTTCCCCCATGCGTTGCAATTAGACTCGAACTAGTACCTACTGTATATAAGCTGTTTGTGATCAGTGGAGACTGTCATTTTCAACTATCATCAAACCTTTCAACGTGTACTGGCTCAAATCTATTGCGACTCGGACACTTTTACAATTCATTCTTCGACACACTAATTAGGTAGGCCGCAGTAGCTGAGGACTCGATATCTAAGTCTGAGGCTACTACCTTAAGCAATGCTGACTCCAACAGGAAGCTGTATCCCTTCGCTCTCTTTACCAACGACACATGGCTGCATAGTTGTGCAATACCTTTTTACAATAAGAGCACCTGTGTCGTGGAACTTGAAATGTCGCACGAAGGTTATCAAAAATATCTTCAGTTCAGCGACAGCTGGTATCCAGCAAAACGTATCAATATGGAATCACGGATAAGCAACGCGTGAAAATGAGACTGACCTAATCGCCACCCAACACACATCCTCGGACCTTCCGTAAAAAGAAATATGTTCGACCAGCCATTAGTTCTATCTTCTGCCCGAGGGACTCCTGGCTCCATCCATCGTTCAGGGCGGAACTCGTGAGCAGTAGGACCCCAAATTTGAGTGAGCTGGTCAGCGCAAACCAGTGGGATCTGTATGACTTGGTCTTTCTTTATATGGATCCTATTAATCGTAGACTTTCCATCCGCTGATCGAATAGGAAACTTAAGAGGAATTATGTCGTCGGCTTGGCAGACCTTCTCCGTGTAACCAGCAACGGAAAAGAGGCGGCAGCTTCGCGTACAGCCAGGGTCCTCAGCTTATAATGGCCTGAATAAAAGCAAGTCGACGCACCCTTCCCGCAGTACTGCCTCTAAATAAGGGTATGTTTCTCCAGACCAAAGAGCTTCAAAATCTAGCTCTCCGTGAATTGACGATATTTCATCTCGGAGACGATTTTGCGCCTGTACATTTTGGGCTAGGGAATACAGGGTGAAAGCGAGGACAATGGAAATCGTTTCATTTCCAGCCAATGTGAACGTACTTCGTACGGTTCAGTATCAAGAGAAGTCAAGAAGTGCGTACGAAACTGTATACCTGATATGGTCGATAGCCTCCTTGACGGATACGCTCTTACTCTTCTCTGAACTACGTTGTGCAGCATCTAAATTGGTTGATACATCGTTAATTTAAAGATTCCTATAACAGTCGAGAACCTACAAAGGATAGAAAATAAATCTTGATTCTGATCAATATCCTCTGTGTTATCAAGAAGCTTATAAGCGAGGGATTCAACCGTCTTTCTTGTTTCGCTAAAATGAAATCAGCGCGTTCTAGCATTTCCAGTAAAGCATGCATAAATAAATCTTACCCTTGGGCTTGCATCGCAGCAACAGGTAGGTTAGTTATCCAAGGAAATGTCTTGAGGAGTATCTGTTCAAGTCGATCAGATGTCAAGCGAACATATTCAGAAAGTAATAAATACTGCTCTGGACGTACTGTTCCAAAAAATGTAGATTCCCGCAATCCGGCATTGCCTTGTACATTCCAAGCTGTCGATATTGCCTTCGCCTCCGATGTCTCTCCCAACTGGAAATCGTATCCCAATGCAACTTTGCCAATCACATCCAGAGGGCCCAGTCCAGCCCAATGCATTAGATCAACTACAGTATCGTAAGAAGAGTCTTTAGATAGTTTTTCATTGACTAGTTTCTCTAGCTTGGCTTGAACGCCAGCCGCAGTTTCCCAGATTATTGGAGCGTATGAGCTGATTCTTCCCAAATTGAAAGCGGGAGCCACTAAAGCGCGCATCCGACGATGCTCAGCTTGCCCTTCTACCCAGATCTAGATCCATCACACAAATAAGTTGCTAGTTTTAGTTTAGGGAAGTACGGGGCTAAGTTCTCACTAAGCCTTCACCGACAAGCCTTTGGATGAGGGGGCGAAACACAGCTGAATGCTCATAGTTGTAGGTATTGCGGGTGTAGATCTGGTGAATTGCTGCAGGATCTACGGTGACCAGGATATCCCGCGCTAACGCCGCTGCTTTGATCTTATATGTTGGCCCGAAGCGTTCAAACCATGAATCATGCCATTTGCCAATGGGCTGATGGAAGATGGCACGCTCATGTCCCCACAGAGGTGATGCGCCGGGCTGGATCGACCGATAATTGTTAAGTGATTAGTGATCGCGAGAAGGAAGTAGTGGTTCAGGATGTACCGGTGTGGGGATGTCTTGAAGCACATTACGACGCGACCGCCAGACTTTGAATACACAATGGAACAAGAAGGCAAAAATCAGAGCAAGGGAAGTTGGGATTAGGCTATAATGCATGGCGAGGAATGTAAAGCGGTCTTCAGAAGCGGTTAAGAGACGAAAGATGTCTTCTATGTCGCAAAGAATCGATATTTATAAATCAGCGACAAATTTAGTAGTCAACACGAGGCGATTACACATTAAACCTGAGATCGACATTTTGTAGAATGAATTTTTTTTGAAAGGAAAACTGGCAATTAATTTAGAAACTTCCTGGACATATCATGATCCGACATCAACCAGTACTCAAGTACATTCAGCCAGAGTTCGGCGACGAACGACTAATGTCCGACATGTTTTGGGCACAATGAAATGGTGGTAATAATAGGACTGGTAACATCGATTCCCTATGACAGCATCGTGAGACCGGGGGTTGTAATATGCCATCTTCTCAGCTGGGAAAACTAGGATCTCAGGAGTCGGGGATGTATAGTCGATGGTAAAATATATCCTTTCAATACGCGGCGTTACGTCGGATTCCATCGGTTTGTTCAGAGTGCCGGTGAGAATTCGAAGAGGTAGAAGACTTGTCATTGCAGCGAGAAGCGATTTACGTAGCTAAATTCAGATGGCAGGAATGCACAGCTTCAGCCCGGTAAGCTAGGCTTCAGCTGCGAGCGGGGATGAAGTAAGAACGAGCTACTGCTGTTACTCATCTCTTTCGTGGAGCAAAGAGCATACCGTGTGGTTTGGACCCCGTTAACGTGGCTCAAACGGTTTCTACATTCTCCAATTTGTACTTATTGGCCATCCTAAATCATAATCGCCGGTAGCGAAAGCCCCACCGCGTCCCAGCCCGTGTCCCCGAAATTCCTGAATAAGCTCTGCTTTAGAGTGGTATATATCGCCTTTACATCCAGATAGCGCACCGTCCTCGGAACGCCAAGCTTGGTTTGAACGACCGGGGTGAACTCAACGAGAAGCCAGCGTTTCTGAGACGAGTGGCTAACGCATTTTTTGGCACAAGCGGGGGGGTATGGTACTCACTCTCACTTCGAACTGCACTATGCTGAATTCATGACAATGCGGGGTATCCTCCTTTTTATGTGATCCTAAAGTGTGAATATCGAGCCTCATCGCCGGTTATGAAGAGTTTGGACGGGACATGGCAATGACAATCAAGTGGCTAGGAAGCTAGGCAGCCTTGATACAAGCAGCTTGTGCCACTGCAAGCGCCCAAGCGCCCATCACATGTGCAATTCCCACGCTCTACAGCATCATCCAGCCTGCGTGGAGGCAAACTCGGCCCTCTTGCTTCCAAATTCTATCGTGCAAACCTTTTTCTTGCTTAGCGCACATCAAGAATATCTCACTGCTGGGCATTAAAAAAAAAAAGATTCTCGCTATCACTACCGATCAATTGCAAACGCGCCTAATACAATAGTGTGAGTAGCGCCAGCATTCCGTTGAAAAATGCCTCTCATTATACTACAAATTACAGCTCCGGCGCTTCGGAAATCACTTTCTTCTATAACCCTAAATTCTGTATAACCCGAGTTCTCGACCTTCAGAAGTCTCTAGGATGACATCAATTGTGTCCACCGGACGTATGGTGGCCCCGGAGATACTTAATTCATCTGAGAATTTACCAGGGTATGTACTTTTGTCCAACTAGTAGCGAGATTTTAATACTAGAGTATCAATCACGTATCCCTTATGATTGTATATTTATCTGCGGTATCTTTTACAGGTTGACGGCCTTTAGCCATGCGGATGGGATGAGTTTAGAAGGTACTCAAGTCAATAGTGTTGCAAGAGATATGTCTGTCCACGGTGCAGCAGGAAATATGTATACAAGAGTCGTCGTAAACACATCACCGACCCTCGCGACAGGTTCAGTACAACCAGTCACGGTGAGAATTCTGACGGTATCGTTCAAATTCGAACTAAAATGTGGATTTCTCATGTTATCCAGCCTCGCAATACTTTTTCATCTATGTCAGATGAAAAAGAATGCGAAACATATGCACGTCTTTTATGGTCTAAAGGACGTGGTTACCCGCTCTGGTGGCCAGAGCCAGATGCTAGCCTTCCTCCAGAATACTGCGAAAAGGGTATCAGTATTGGAGACGTCGGTATTGTCACCGCTGAAGGTAACTTTGACTTTTTATTCAACGTTCGCCATCCGCGCGAACATCCAATTAATTCGAACGGAGTGCCCCCTGATTTTCAACCTATTGAACTGCCTCCAAATCTTGAAATTTGGTCAAGAAGGGATCATAATCATTCTGCTTTTATGAGTAAGTCCATCGCGCACTTGTAAGTCTATTACATATTTTCTTTGTTTTCATTACATTTCTCACTTTCCATCTGATTCAGGCTACAAAATGAGTCTTTGCAAGGGACTTATGCCTTCCAGTGCTCTACCCCTGACGGCGCTATTTTATTGCTCCCAGAAGGCGCGACTCAAGACGATCTTAAAAGCCTAGCTGAGTTCCAGAACTATGCCGTTAAACATGGTCAATCTTGGTATCAATATGCAACAGCTCTTTATCCTCATGGACGTGGTCGAATTTTCAGGAATGGATCCATCTGTCTTGTCACTGGACATACGAAAGGGTCTTCGTGGCTTGTCTCATCATTTTCAGACGTACCACGAGACTCTTTTCAGATCACTTTTTCTGAAAGAATAACTCAGCATAATGAAGGCTACTCATATCACTGGGACAGATCAGGACCTGCTGCTATCAACTATGGCCCAGTTCCAGTTCATTCCGGCAAAGAAAATCAGTGCATGTTCCTTCGCGGATTTACTGTTACGGTAAATCGTGGGATATGGGCCAAGCTTTCTTCTCCGACAGCAGCATCACAGATTATTCATGAAGACTTCACGAAATTCTCCTCTAAAGCTGCTCATCCAGCATCGTATAATAATACATTCTCCTCTGCTCTGTCGCTAATGGGTTTGTATGGGTGGTCGTCTCAATCCAATAATAGCAATCGTGATTCTTCCCATGCCGTTGATGCAATACCGAATTTCCCAATTATGGCGAGAGTAATGCATGTTGATCTTTATTGTCAATGTCCATGCTGATTACTGCTACAGACAATGACTCCACCGCAAAGTGTTAATGAGATCTTACTGGATTTAGTGAGCTATTGATGACAAACCATTATTCGCCTACTTATCTTAGTTGCTGTAGAATCCAGAAGCACAGATAGCAATTACTCATGACAATAACATGCTGAGTGTCCTCGTAACGGTATGCATATATCCTCACATCGTCGTACGAAGATTAGATGAATTAAGCAATAAAATTCGGAAAGCATAGCGAAATAGTACATGGATCTATATCACTTGAACAGTTGAAAGCTTGTGCGTAACCGCTTTTTCAATTATCGCCATGGGGCCTGTAATTGAATTATATTTGCGGCTGCTAAATTTCTAGGGATATCTGACGAAATTCCTCGTACCATGGAGAACAGGTCCAAGGATGTGGAAACGGGATCGGCAGATCATCGTGCACTTCCAAGGGAGGGTATTCCCGAATGGGCCAGATCATTATGGGATTCTGAGGGCTTTGATTCCTCTGTGTCATCTACAATAGTGGGAGAACGGTCGAACGCACCTACTGAGGCAGATGTAAGGTTACTTTCCTCCACAGAAGCAGCTACCAGCCTTCCCTCATCTGCCAGCCGTACCTTGAACATTCTCGAAGGGGAGGGGAAGAGGAGGAAAGACGGCGGACAAGCAAACCAGCAGAAGGGGAAGCAGCCAGCTAAATTCTATATTGGTTCTGATCTTAGTAGCAGCAGTGTGGCATCCGAGACTGAAAGGGCAAGCACTGGATCAGATACATCATCGTCGGAAATAACTCGAATGACGAAGAGGCGAGGAGAAGTACGAGAAAGCGTGCGGTCATTTACCGAGCAGGAAGAGATCGACGTGGAGACTCGAAGGCAGCGGAATATGTTTGCCAAGCTACCGACTTCTTCATACCAAAATCTTCACAAGGCACGTACACAGAGCGTGGGTTTCCTCAGCCAGATGATGGGCTCGAGTTCGGATACCTTCTCGCCTCGTCTTTCGTACCGACACCGAATGAATTCGGAAAACAATAGTAGAAAAGACGAGAGACAGCCGCAGCGACTTGTAAAACAGCAACTCGCAAACGAATTCCGAGCCCAACGCAATGAGAGAGCTCCACGGCACCAGGTATCGCGTCCTTCCATGGTGATCCCACAGATAAAGTTCACCAAGAGCGCTCCTGCGCTCCCTGTGGTTTCTGATCTCCAAGCGGGAAGAAGGATAGATTGGGAAGTACAATCGCCACTAGTGGATCTAAGTCTGCCACGGGGACAGGAATTCGAGGACGAGATTGAGAGACCTAGAGAGGGCGACTATGATAAGGCAGAATCTGCTCTTCTTATAGAAGAGGCACGCAGAATGGCACATGAAACAGTGCAAGAGAGAAAGGGAATTCGGAAGATCAAGGTTCCTCTCACTCAGGTGGCTTCTTGATATCCCGGAATAGAATATCCTGCAGGGATGCATGAACAAGATCTTCCTGGTCTCACTGGATCGCCCTCTAGTGGTGAGTCCTGGATTGTAGAGGTGATGTAGGATGATGAGGTGTCGCAGCGCAGAATATTAGGATCTTCTGTAGAAGTGGAAAGGCGGACTGCAGACCCCGAAGGAAGAGGCTCGAGTTGGAGGCGACGGGAGCAGCCATTTTAGGTTTTGGGAGCGACAAGAAGACGACGGGGCTGCCCAGTGAAGGTTCAGAGGGTATTCGGAAAGAGTTCAACTTGAAGACCAAATCGTAGTAAATTTGCTGATGATAATTGATTAGCTCAAGCGTATATAATTAGCACAGCCACAGCACCGGCTGTGCCACGAAGACAAGTTGAGCGAAACTCACGACTGTCCTCGACTTAAACTCCATGTGCCCGCCATTTTCCTCGGCATGAGCACTGGCAGCCCCGCGTACCCTCCGCTGCCCCTCTACTCCCCGCACACCATGCCGCACGACGCCGCCGCAAAGCCGGTCCCCGATATTGATACAACCGCCACGAAGAGAACCCCATGCGGTGACTTGAGCCTGACGGACCTGACCGTCGAGATCCCCGGAGCGAGGGTGCCTCTGGGCGACGCGCCGCCGCGCCCACCTGCGCGATGGGGCACGCGCGAGTTCAAGATTTATTATCTAGTGGTGGCCGTGGCGATACCCGTTATGGTGTGGATACCCGTGTCGCTGAGCTCTGGTGCGTGTGCTGGCTTCCTCGAGTTGTGAGAGGATGTGCTAATGGGTAATATGTAGCGTCGCACCCCAACTATCCTTTATACCAAGACCGCCTTAGGGACGGCTGGCTCTTCGGCCGCAGGCTCGTGCGTCGTCTCGTCTCTCTCCGTCCCGCACCCCCTTGATCCCTTCCCCACAGGACAACACCGACGCGCAATACCGCTCCTTCCGGAACAACCTCCCCCTCCTCGTCCCTGCCGCGCTCGTCTACCTCCTCATCAAAGCCGCCCGGCGGCGTCTCTCCCCCCCGCCCACTTCGTCACCCTCCCAAGCCGCACTTCCCCTCGCGCGTACCACGCTCCTCTTCGCTCTTGTGATGATCGTCGCTCTGCACGGCGCGAGCGCGCTCAAGATCCTGTTCATCTTGTGTGTGAACTTCGCCATTGCGAAGGTGGCGGGGGGCACGCGCGCGGCGCCCCCGCTGATCTGGGCGTTCAATGGCGCGATGCTGTTTGCAAATGAGGTTTATAAAGGGTATTGGTTTGGGGATATGTTGCCTGTGCTTGGGTTTTTGGTGAGTGGGTTTCGTTCATGCTTTCGTGCTTTTCTTTGGGGGATTGGTTTGTACCTTTATTGCAAAGACTTCCTTGGGTGCTGCTTTTGTGTCTTCCTTCAGAGGGAACTTTCAGGTCTCACTATGAGCGGCCACTTTCATGCTTTTCCATGGAGTTAGCTATGGGGCCCACCTTCCGAGTGTTGCTTTCGCACCTACTATCGAACAATTGCCTTCAAGCCCTCTTCTGACTGAGAGAGCTACCTTATTTTCTTTCATCGAAGACCCTTTTGGCACCATCTTTGGAGAGTTGGTTTTGGCTCTGTCTTCAGAACGTTCCCATTGGTTTCTATTCCGACGAAGTTTATGCCTTCAGATAGCTCCTTTCTCGCATTCTGAGAGCTGCTGTTTTTCGGAGCTTTTACTTTTGTGCATATCTGTTGAACGTTTCTTTCGTCTCGCTCTTCAGAGAGTTGCAGCCCTACCTTCATTCGGAGGCTGCTTCCATGCTTCTCCTGGGGCGACGTCTTTCCTCTCTCTTTTGCTCCTTGCTTCCTTCTCAAGAATATACACTAACACATTATTCCACCAGGACGCATACCGCGGCATCAACCCCCGCTGGGACATCTGGTTCAACATCACTATGCTCCGCCTCGTGTCGTTTGGCATGGACTACCACTGGGCATTTCGGAATCAGCCGTCGGAGGTGGGTGGGTGTCCGTTCCAGTTTGGCCTTCGATCGTGTTCTGCTTCTCCTTTGGGTGCCTCGATTGTGAGATTACCGCTGGTGCTGGGGGGCGCTTATGCCGCCTTAGCATAAATGATGTGCTGTGCCTTGCTAGGGCTTGTCATCTTGCACCAAAAGTTCTGTAGATACAATATATCCACTCGGAACTCACTCATATTGAGCAACCTCTGTCCGCTACTTCTGTCCCATCCCTTTCTATACACCATCTATCCGTGCTAACCTTTTCTCTTCTCCCCCGCAGACCCCACCACCATCAACCATCCTCACGCCAAAACAGCGCCAAGCACTCCCTCACCCCATTGAGACTTACTCTTTAATCAATTACCTAACCTATGCTCTCTACCCCCCGCTCTATATTGGCGGGCCAATTATGACGTTTAATGATTTTGCGTGGCAGGTGCGTTGCGCTTCATCACATTTTTCGTTCCCCGAACCCTACCAGCTTTCTCCTACCTTCCGCAATCACTTGAAGTACATACTGACATATCTTCCTGTTAGCTTGCCCGCCCTCTCTCCCTCCGCTCCCGCCCTGTTGCAATGTACGCCCTCCGCCTTGCCTTCACCCTCCTCGTAATGGAGTTCATTCTGCACACGATGTATATCGGTGCCATCAAGGAGCGCAAAGCCTGGATGGGCGTGGGCCCGGCTGGGGTCAGCATGCTCGGGTTTTGGGGGCTCATCATTGTTTGGCTGAAGGTGAGTTTGAATGTTTCGTGTTTTCTGGGTGTAGTGCACATGGAGTCGGGGCGGGTAGTTCAGTGATCGATCTAGTATCACGTCCAGACTATTGTGCTTCGCATAGTCGAGAATTGGTGCTGGAGTGCTTGGTGTTCCAGGAAATGCGTGTTTGCTTCTTTGGATAGATGCAGTGTCGAGTACAGATGCCCGCCGATGTCTATGACGGTGCTCGATGCTACACAATGACGCTTATATGTCACAATGCCGCCTTCGAAAATGTGTGTATATTGGTGTTGATATGCCGGCATTCTGCTTTTTGGCGCGAAATGGCTGTAACTATGGATGCCGGTGTCTGTCTGTCCGTCAATCTGTCTCCGGTCGACTGCCCATCTCCCGGGGCAAATCGCCCCACTTCTTCTTTTCCCGTCACGTATGTGTTTTGCCTGGCGGTCTTCAACCTATTGCTGTATCACACTTCCCTTCTCTTTGTCTACTTTCTCTCATCCGCCATTTCTCACCCCATCCATCCACAGCTACTCATCCCCTGGCGCTTCTTCCGTCTATGGGCCCTTCTCGATGGGATTGACCCCCCGGAGAACATGGTCCGGTGCATGGCGAACAATTACTCGACCCTTGGGTTCTGGCGCAGCTGGCATAGGAGCTATAATTTATGGCTTATTAGGTGCGTTGAGATTTTCATTTTGGTTCCTTCGCCAAAATACAAGGGGGTTTTTGTGATATGTTTTTCTGTCCTGACTCCGCGGCGGTGGGTGAAGGTTTTCTGGCTATGCTTCGAGCTTCGGATGAATATCTGGATGCTTCACATTCGCACGTTCATTAATACTTGCTTGTCATTCGCTCCTATTACTCTTCTTCTCATCCATTCTTCTTCTCCTTCCGCTTCACTTCTCTCCACTCACCAACCGCATTCTCACTCCCTCCTCGCACACACAGATACATTTACATCCCTCTCGGGGGCACGCGCAATATCGTCCTCAATACTGTGCTCGTTTTCTCCTTCGTTGCACTCTGGCATGACCTCACCTTCCGTCTACTCGCATGGGGCTGGCTTGTGAGCTTATTCGTAGTCCCGGAGCTATTGGCAAGATGGCTATTGCCGCAATCGAAGGTACGTTGCTATTGTTTATGCCAATCGAGAGATAGACTTCTGACACTTCTTATTTTCTCATCGTTGTTATCTCTTTCCGCTGGCTCTTCACGTGTGTCCTTCCTGAAAATTTCATGCACATTAAATCTCTCCGAAAAACTTTAACTTTTGCACTCTTGTCATCCGTTCATTAATTTCAGCATAGCACAAAGCCATGGTACCGTCACATCTGCGCCATAGGTGCGGTCCTGAACATCCTCATGATGATGGGAGCGAACCTCGTCGGCTTCGTCGTCGGCACGGACGGGATCAAATACTTCGTCGCACAACTCTTCGGCACAGCAGAAGGTACGCTTCCTAGTGCTCCCCTCCCTCGAGGCCCGCTTGCTTACGCGTTAGTTACCTGATCGCCCCATTTTGTTTCGCATCTTGATTTCGCTTTTACCTACCCGCTACCCAGGCGTGCGCTTCTTGGTCGTTGCCGCCTGCTGTCTATTCGTTGGCGCTCAGCTTATGTTCGAGTATCGGTACGTGTAATCCTAGCCGATGGATGTTATCATTGTGCATGGTGCTGATCACCCCATTTTTGTGTGCAGGGAGGAGGAGATGCGGAAGGGTATATACCGCAGATGTTGATTTGCAATCGTAACTTTTACACCCCCATATTCATTTCTGTGGTCTGCAGTCCTTTTGCTATCTGTTCGGACACTGCTGGATTTTTTGGTACTAGTCCATTGGCACAGTTGTAGCATTGAGCCATGCATGCCGTAGGCCCATGAAGCATGACAAGATCGGTTACGTCCACGTGCGTGCCTACGCGTCGCTTACGCTTTCTACCGTATAGGCTTGGCTCAGAAGACGCAAAATCTGATGACATAGCTCCGTAATCTGTTTTTGCGCATGCTTCCTTCGCGCTTAGGGTTCCTGGGCAGTTTGCGGAGAGGCTCCTACTCTTTTCGACCAGCCCTCTAGACTCTAAGATACTTTTATCCAACCGACGAAACACAATGAACGCTTGCTTCGCTTTTCTGGGATATGGGTGCTGACGCGCGTTGGCGGGTCGCAGTTTGCGGCACTGACGAGTTAGTCCTCCATAAATCCGTATCCTGCATTCTACTCATTTGTATTTAGCTATTTTCGCCTTTCACTTCTTCTAATCAGGTACATACATGCCTCTTCCAGTTTGCTGGGACTCAATAACCTTTTCCTACTTCTTCTTTGTCTTGTTACTTCTTTTCAGGTAAAGCTTCAACGATGTAGATCTAGACTGATGCGTATGTATTAACTAATAAGAACTATCTATCTAGGAACGCATGTGCTACTTGTCGATCGGGCCGATCTGCATCTTGCATGAAAATCCACCAACTTATGAGAGCAGGCAACTATCCACAGTTGCACCTCGGACTCACGGGCAACGATCTGTGAACAGTCATCATTTATATAATCGCCTAACTAACAGTCGAAGCATGTGAACTGTATCACTGATTTCCTTTCCCCTTCTTTTGTATTTTAAGCATTCTTTTGAACGACGCGCAGAAAAATGGTACTGGTAGATTTACTTCCGTTTTTCTTTTCAAACTCCATTATACTGATGATTAACCTTCAGGACTCCATTACTTCCAAACAAGCGAAACTCAAGATAAGTTTTGTGGTCGTAGGCGGGGGTGTCGGTGGTCTAGCCTGTGCCGTTGCTCTTCGACGTGTGGGCCATAATGTAATTGTACTGGAGCAGAATAGTTCTATTGAGACCCAGGTCAGTTCCTTCGTCGCCGTGGGAATATAGTTAAGCTAATTGTGGTCTAATTGTGGCCTTCAAGGGATCCAACGGGTGCCGCCTGCCTCCCAATCTGTCGAAAATTCTATATCATTGGGGTCTCGAGAAACAGCTCCGTGAAATAGCTTTGAAATCTCAAGCTGTCGAGTTACAAATTTGTAAGTTCTTCTCTCGACGGTCCTATGGCTCTCTATAAGCTCATCGAAACTCTCTTTGCAGTCGAGACTGGGGAGCTTCTCGGCAGACATGTTTGGGATGAGGAAGTGCTGCGGGAAACACGCGGGGAGTTCATGTTTACACATGTGAGATAGCGCCTTAGGCCTGCAATAGAAGGGCTTATAACTTCTACTCTTTCAGCATGCAGACCTACGAAACCTTTTTTACACAACAGCCCAATCATATGGGGCGCAAGTTCGTCTAGGCGTAACAGTCGTATCCATTGATCCTTCCGCTGCAGAAGTAACCCTTGCTTCTGGGGAAGTCCTAAAGGGCGATATAATTATCGGAGCAGATGGTTCTGCTGGGCTATGTCGGAAGTTATTGGAGGAAGAGAATGACATTAGTGGCAGTGACCCAATATCTCATCTAAGAGCATGCAGGTATGTATACCATCCATTTGCGCGACACTACACTGGCTTATATTCTGCTAGTGCGACTATACCACGAGATGCCCTTATGAACGATCCCGACTTGGCGCCATTGTGCACTCGAGAATTGGTGTGTATACATATTAACTTTCGAAGATAATGATCTAATTTTTAGTAGAAAACAATGTTCGGCTGGTTTGGAAACGGACGTTGTGTATTGGGTTATTTAATGGTGATCCGTTTCTTTACCTATCTGCGTACAGCTGATGTTTATCCTCATGTAGGGCGGAAAACCTGAATTCGCGCTGTGTAGTTATTATAACCCAAAGAAGGCAACAGAAAACTCATCTGAGTGTGACACGCTCCAAGTTGCTTTAACATGCAGCGAGCCTAGGTACATCACTCTGCCTGTATACCATAGTGTCATACTTAACAACAGAATTTTAGACTGCAGAAGCTTAGCAATCTTGCCGGTTCATCAACGTGCCTCCCTATCATAGATTATCCTGACTTAGATGACTGGGTGCAAGCGGATGGTCGAATGGTTCTGATCGGAGGAGCTGCACACCCACTTCCTGTGCGCGCCACCCGTCTTTTTACGACTAAAAAACCTTCTAATTCTCCTGCTGCAGCCAGGATCTATTCAACAAACGGCCATGTCAGTCGAGGACGGTGCTGTCCTCGCCAAGCTCTTCTCTCACCTTCGCTCAGAAGACCAGATCAGGAGTTTCCTCTATGCCTTCCAGGACCTCCGTCAACCGCGATGTAGCAGGGTGATACAGAAGGAGATAGCGGACATACAGTTCATGGCGCTTCCTCCGGGACCGTATCAGCAGACGCGTGACCAGGTGATGATAGCGAAGCGCGATGCCGGGCTGAATGTCCTGGATGCATCGGAGGGCATGGAGGAGTCCCATGAGTGGGCGGAGATCAAGGATGTATTTGGTTACGATGCCGAAGATGAAGCAGATAACTGGTGGGTTGAGTGGGGTCTTTTGCGCGAGCGAGCAAAAGGAATCAATCTTGAAACTGGCGTGATGAAGGACATCATCATAGCACATGAGGTCAGTGAATCTATGTACTCTACTTCGAATAATGCTTGATTTAACCTTCATAACAGGCGAATGCACGTTCCTCGGAGGTGCATTGGGATTAGCACATCTACCAGACAATACACTTAGACTACATCTCCCTGCGGACAGTTCACATTCGTAAGTAGCCTTCGGTGCTAACCAGCACAACTTCATGTGTATACGTATTAGACTTCTTGTAATATACATCTGCATAAGTAAAAGCTACCATAGATTCAGCCTGAATTTAGCATTATACAAGGAACGAGAGGGACGCATGACGCGGAAGTCCTGCCGATGAGACTGCTACGTCCCGGCGACGGGAAGAGGCTGGGTATCGCCATTAGTACTAGGAGTGAACATCTCGATGAAACGCGACTTGAATGGATTGGATGGCCTATACGGGTATCTAGGTTCAGTATGTGCGCGCACCGGCGCCTGGGGACGCTGGGATATGCCTGCCGCGGGCGGTGGAGGCGAGCGCCTATCGGGCCGTTCTCGCTGATCGCGAGTAGAAGAATACTCGGTTCTATAGCGCATGCGGTCACGTTCACGGTCTTGATCACGGTCACGGTCCTCTTGCTGCTTATATCTATCCTTGCCTTTATCTTTATCCTTGTGGCTCTGGGACGGGGGATCGTGCTGCCGAGGCTGGTCATGCCACACAGAACGGAGTGGAGGAGACGGCGTACGCACGCGCCGCCGCCGGTCGACCTGTTGCCGTCGTGGGTATCTGGGCTCGTCGTCGTCGTCGTCGTCGTTGCCGTATGGGACGAACGTCGGTGGGGCAACGGGGACGCCTGGGAATGGCCGAGCAGATAGAGGTACGTCCTCGTGCACTACGTAGCGCGGCGAGGGGGCCCGTCGGGGAGAAGTTGCACGTCGTGGAGAAGGCGCTCGCCGGGGGGATGGAACCTGCCGAGGTGAAGGAGCCCATCGATCACGTTCAGGAGCAGGAGAGGAAACATATCGCTCATGCCGACGGTACCGGCTTTCGTAGTAGTCTTTTGGATAGCCAGTGTCCGAGTGGTGACGGGAGGCTTTCGGCCGATTATAGTCCCTATCTTTGTCTCGATCTCTGTCCTTGTCCTTGTCTCTGTAGCGGTCTCTATCCTTATAGAGGTCAGGGCGTTCATAACTTCGTCTTCGCTGGTGGCATTTTTATTCATGAGGTCCTGACTTATCTTTGAAAGTGCAGCGTACCTGCGGCGTGTGTTCCCTTGGTTCTGAACGTTTGCTTTCTTCTTTATATCTGGTGCGATCGAGGTCAGTCGAACTACCAGTATAGGGTTTCCCGCCTCGAGCATCAACGACTTTATCGTGCTTCCTAGATCGCCCGTAACTTGAATCTTTCTATAGGTCCGCGTTAGCTGCTATCCAATGTGTCATGCACGAAACAACCCACATTTGACTCAGTTTCCCGGTACTCTCGAACTCGTGAAGACGATGGTGGCTTTTCGCTCGATTTCCTTGCCAAGTCTACGGCCGATGGCCGTATTTCTTTCTCTCTGCTGGATGAGTCATTAGCATGACGAGAAGACTCCTGTCGGCTAGGAGCTTGATGAGGAAGGGACTGCAATAGCCGTGAATTTGAATAAAGAAGCATAGGATGGCAGGGGATGCACCTTCGGGGATGGCGATCTCCTTCTCCGTGAGCGATCATCCACCGATCGTATAGGGTACGATTTTGGCTTGTCTATTTTAAGGTTCTTGAGGGCTGTCTGAGGAGTATGCTTTTAGTTACATACTCTTGAATGCAGCTGAGCAGACCCTGCCTCCACGTCATCCAAAAGAGCCTGCGAATTCTCAACGAAAATGCTCGCAGACACCCGTTTCTTTGAGAGTTTCCCCGGTGGAGGAGCGGCTAGGGATAGTCTTCGCACTTCGTTAGAATTAGAGAATCACGAGAACATCTATTCTCTACGCACTTGTGTAGTCTGTCTAGAAAACCAGCCTCCAATCCTCCGAGAACGCCTTTGTTCGATTCCAATAGTTCCTTAGTATGGCGCAGTATGTCATGCCCTTGTGATATTTTGGGATTCATGGACTCTGTAGGGTTTGATAATGCCGGCGAAAGAGGAGGAGCAGACAGTGAAGGTATTGGCGTGCCTTTAACACTATTATTGCGCCGCAGGAACGAGAATAAGGCCTCGTTGTGCGCAGGAGGGTTCCCGGGCCTCTTGGATGGAGTCATTATGTTTTCAGTAGCAGCGTTCACGTTCAAGCGATACAAAAGAACAAGAAGGGCCTCTATTAAATGAAAGGAAGGACAAAGGTCGCCTGCCGGCGACAAGCAGGCAACAGTAAGACTGGTAACCACGAGGGAAAGGAGTGCGGACAACCGCAACCGCGGCAATTTTACGCGATCCCTTGGAAATCAACAATGACAAGCACCAACAATTGTTGTCCATTCGGCTTAGTACACTTTTAGGTTTTATCCTCTCTAAGGTAAGTGCTTCATCCAATTCCTTTTCGACCATTCTAATGCTGCTATACAATTAATTAGCAGATTTTTATCCTTAGATACGCGAAGACGAGGGGCGAAACGCTCTTGAAGCATCAGACCGAGATTCTGCGATATGTGCACACCCACGTATGTCTTCTCGTGTCTTCAACTGCTGTCCCGGTCCCCACCGTCGTCTAATGAAACAAAAGCTTGTCGATTTACGATGGGATTCTGATACGGTTGCTTGATGACTGATTCACTAAACGACTGTGTGACGTCGCATTGCATCATGAGATATAGACGATTGTTACCGCTGGCAAACGCCATTCCCTAACACCCTCAACTTGAACAAGGTATTCACTGATCGAAAGTACGATTCGAAACCTGATGCATGGAACACGAACAATATTCGAGGAGCGGCAAGAGATTCATAATTTTTTCAAGCAGGAATAAGGGTGGATTAAGGTACATTAACTCGGAAAGTCGTAAGTAACAATAGATAACTTTTTCTAAGCTTTGCCGTCGATATAGCATCCTATAACTAGTGCCAATAATCCTTCGAAGCTCAATCGTCAGTGTCCTTAGAATTGCAGGTGCCAAAAAAATAACTTTATTCATTTTTCAGGTGAATTGCCTTCGTTCACTCACCATCCCTGAAGCTTCCGAGGCCAATTTTGGAGGAAATTAAAAGTGTATTAAGTTGAATATACTAATAAGACCTGAGCGCTGAGCACTTGCTCCTTTAAATATTTATTTAGGTGCTTGTATACAGTGTAATGCCGGTCCTTGAGACAGCACATTATATTTATGGAAACTATTGATATTTACCCCATTTTTGGCCAAATAAATGACATAGATGGGAAGCAGATTATCTTAAAATGTCTCTGATATAAGAATTGAAGTAAGATGTGGGCTGAAGGAGGAGATATTGCATGAATGTTGAAGGAGCTCATATGTCACAATTCCTGATCCTTGAGACATGTGTAACAAGCTGCCTGGGACACTGGGATGACTATTCCGAGAAGTGAGTCTCATCATCTTCACAACCTGTCACACTTTGATGGCGGTCAAAAAGTATCACCTGTGTCTTTTGCTCAATTCTGGTCTGATCTCTTCCATTCTGAATTCATTCTGTATGGAGTAGACTCAGATATCAATCAGAATTGTCTTGATATAGAAACTTTGTCCGGTTTTTGAGTGATCTTGGAATCAAAAGTACTGACAGATCAAAGTGGTGATATTTTAGCACTATTTTGACCTCTAGACATGAAATTCTTTCTCATTCCTTCCATGTTTTTGATATATTGTAGAAATTATCTGTATAGATCTTTGTGCAAATTGTAGACATGTGAGACAAATACTGACATTGCTACATTGATTTGTCTCAAGGACAGGGCATGTCTCAAGGACCAGTACTACACTGTAGTGTGCAAAATGGAATTCTACAGGACTGTGTTCTCTACCTCTAAGACAGGAGAATATCTGTCTTTTCATTAAAAAAATGCAGGGAGGTTGATTTATTTTGATCTGAGAATCCACTGGGGCAATTTAAAAATGAAATATCAAATCTAACACTACTGGGCGTAAAAGAGCTAGAAATTTAAATTTATACATATGTGCTCCAATTTTTAACCTGGAGATTTGTTGCTCTTCGAGACTTACACGCTACATTTGGATTTGGTCCCCACTTCAGCGGGGCCCCTTAATTTCTTGAACTGCCTGTTGCATATTTTATTTCCTTACATGTAGGTGAGTACACCAAATCGTAGCATAGCTTATGAAATAAATGTATTTCCCAGACTTAAGGCTTATTAACAAAATCAGAATTGTTGACTACTAAGCCATCGACCACACAACTTGTCGGAAACTATTAGTTAGCACAGTTATATAAGGTCTCTTCCAGCCGTTATACCACAGCTATCCCGAGCAATAACCCAATACAATTGCAAGCAGCGCTTTAATACTGATTCCCATATGAGATGCACTATCGGGCAAAGCCTTTGCTGCACCTTGGGCGACCACAGTCAGAGTATATTAAAGTATAACTGAAGCTGCTATCATTAAATGGTGTTTTAAATGTAGGAGCAAATGCATGCCTTGATTGGTAGTGGGTTCCGAGACCAATGTAATTGTCACATAATTTTCTCCAATGGTCTCTGTGATTACATCCGGACCAAATGGCTCTGATATAGTATAGGTGATGGCGTTCAGACATACAAAATCTAATGTAGAAGAAAGGTAGGATTATGTGATAGAACCTTATGGCGCGAAATTTCCGTAGAACGATGGAGTGCATTGTTGATACACCAGTTTATACGGAATTGCTAGCTTCAAATTGGCATCAAAACAAGCAACAGTTAGCGCCGGGATAGCACGGATATGCTATGAATATCTCCACCCATCAGTATTGAACATGGACTTGAACGCCGGTTGCGAGGAAGACCAGCTTTTGCACATTGATATCAAGTCGACATTGAGGGAAGAAGAAATGATTTCTTACTCTGCAGTTTATTTTTAAATAAAATCACCTTGAGATGCGTCAATTCTCACGTTAACAGAGTTATTTGACGACGTTCTATGGGTAGGATCGAAATTGGTATCTTTTCAACTTAGTTACACTATACAGCCCCATGCGAACATGATACGATCCTTCACACATCCCGGATAACTGCAAAATTCCAAATGTCAAAAATCACCGGTACTTGTCCGAGAAACTGGGATTGGAACTCATATCCATCTCGATGCGGCTCGATGCCCTAATTCCTATGTAGAATTTGGCCTCTGACCTTTGATATCTAAGACCATTTCGCAAGCCCTCAACGCACCTACCACAGCCAAACACATTATGGGGGTGATGATATACATATACATCAGCGTTCTGGCTACCACCATTTTGTCATCTTGTCTGGCTCTGTTCATTCTCATCGACTCTATGAGGGTGCTGAGAACCATCGCAGGAGGACCTGAGGGCATGAGCATCATGCTCCACCAGAGCATCGGGTCATCACTCAGTAGTGTGGTTCGAGTGGCGAGGAGGTAGATAAGAGGAGGGCTAATGAGGCCCCAGAAAAGGAAGCGAATGATGAATATGGTAATGAATGTCCTTGGTCGCGGATTGGGGTTGCGAACAGACGCGGATGAGGTGAGGGAGATAGAAAGATCGTAGCCTACGACGAACCTAGGGACAGGAAGCATAAGGAATAGACAAATATAAAATCCGAGGATGCATACGTACATCTGCAACGCAGTAAATAAATCACCGATATTTCTCAAGCTGGATGTAAGCCAAGGATTTAAAACCCCCCCATCTTCTGCTTTGAAAAACATCAACCGATGTAATGGAGGTGTAACGCCGACAACTATCGCAAGGATAGCGCCCCACAAAGTCGGGGTAAGGAAAGATGAGATATATTTGAGAGTAGATTGTATACGTCTCGGAAGGCGGTGGAACTGTTCAGAAGTGCTATCGTGAACGGTGACGATGCTGGAAGTAATAGGTTTTGGAAGAAGGGATGTCTCTTCGTCTGGTTCGCTATCTCTGAGCACTGTATCAATTTCGCCTTCTTGTTCGTCCACATCCTCCTCTGCCGAGACATCTTCTCCAGAAACTTTCTCCTCCTTCTCCTCCAGCAATTTCGGCCCGAAAGAGAATGTAGAAACATTGGAAACTAAGCTATTGACCAAAAAGTAGCCCTGAGCACGCTCCGCGGCCTCATTCACGTCGCCTCTCACAATGGAGGTCAGGATCCTCGTAGCTGTCAGGCTTTTCGTTAGCAGCAGCGGGAAGGATGTAGTGTTATTAAACGCGATTGCAGCCACGGTCCACTTCGGCAGTCCGAGGAAGTATGCGGCGAACTTTCCTAGGATCAGGGATACGAGCGTGTAAACAATAGACCAGACGAAAATCGGAATATACGCCGTAAAGGTGTGCGCGGAGAGTTGATTTCCCACAGAGGTGAGAAGGAGTGCGGGCAGGAAAAGAGTACGACAGAGTTTCGAGATGTCCTTGGCGGTACCAGGGTGTAACATGCCTGCACTTGCTGCGATAACTCCATAAAATAGAGTGAGGAGGACTGAGAGTGAGCCTTCAAAGGCCCCAAGAGCGGAGGTGCTGAGAGTAGAGGACATGGAGATCTGCAGCAGCGAATACGGGGCACAAGCGAGAAGAAAGAAAGTGGTCGTGTGCTCCCTGCAATCTTATGACGTCATGGACGTTAGCGGCACTGTCGACCGACGACACTGGTGTCATGTCGTGAGATCCTGCAGGATTATGCAGTTTCCCATGACGACGGTGTATATCCGTAGACCAATGAATAGTCGTCTAAAATTATTTCAAGATCTAATATTCCACGGAAATGATATATATAGGAGTCCGATAAACCGAATCCCTGAGGACACAGTGAGTCTGACGTTTTTAAATTCGAGAAACAAATGAGTATGCGGCTAGACCTGCGTGAAAGACCCGCGAGATACAGAATCAAGAATCTTGTGTATAGTGAAAACACAAAAGAGGCTATGTTTTGCGATATTGAGCATGATTGAAAGTATAAGAAGAGCTTTGAGCTGCAGTCCTGAAGAATTCATGCAACAGTGCGTCAATTCGTCCCTAACTAGATTAGATAGTCAGAACAATGAGGTGTGAGTACCAAAAACGCAGACTTACGGGCCAAGTGCAACTACTACTAACCACGAGGGGCCATCACGAAAATTTAATGTGAAAGATATTTCCAGAAAGAGTTGAAACTCAGCTAAAGGTGTGATATTACCGATAATGCCTTGTTATATTATATAAGGCATTGAAAGTTGCTACCTATAATCTCAATATAGCCTTTATTTCAAGACTTTGATAT